>OY282644.1:94580848-94793348 GCA_958299015.1 Tetanocera ferruginea | reverse complement strand
TAAAATAAAATTAAATAAAATAAAATAAAAAAAAGGAAAATAAAATAAAATAAAATAATAAATAATTAAATAATATAAAAAAATTAAATCAAATAAAATAAAAAAAAATTAAATAAAATAAAATAAAACAAAACAAAAATAAAATTTAATAAAATAAAAAAAATAAGTTAAAATTTTATAAAATAAAATAACATAAAAGAAAAAATCAAATAAAATAAAATAAGGTAAAATTTACTAGAATTTAATAGAATTAAATCAAATAAAATAAAATAAAATTAAATTAAATAAAATAACATGAAATAATATTAAACAAACTAAAATGAAATAAAATTTTAAAAAATATGATAAAATGAAATAAAATTAAATAAAATAAAATAATATAAAATAAAATTAAATAATATTTTATTAAATTAAAAAAATAAATACAATTAATTTCAATAAAATAAAATAGAATAATAGAATTTAAATTTAAATAAATTTTTATAAAGTAAATTAAAATAATAAATAAAAAAACATTAAATTAAATAAAATAGACAATATGTTAAATAATATAAGAATACAAAATAAAATAAAAAAAGAAATAAAATACAAGAAATATTATAAGATCAAATTAAATAAAATACACAAAAACAATTTACAAAAAAAATAAAAAATAAAATGTATAAAAAGACAAATAAATTAAAAAAATACAAAAGAAAATTTTATAAAATAAAATTAAAAAAAAAAATAAAAAAATTATAATATAAAATGAAAAAAAAAACAATATAAAATTAAATAAAATCAAATAATATTCAATGAAAAAAATAAATATACATAAAAAATTAAATAAAATAAAAAAAATAAAATATTAATTTATTATATTTTCAAATAAAATTAGTGATACGCCAGCCCGCACATCACGCATTGTACGTGATTATTTGAGCAAAAAAATGATCCCGTCTGACCATTTCCTATTCACTTAACACTAGTTATAAAAAATACCCTTAGAAACATTAGTAGAGGGTGGAAATGTTCTATGAAAATATTCCTGGTAAAATTTCACTAGAGTCCCTTGGAACAGTTTTAATGTCCACAAATAACATCTATACAGCAAACAAGAAAACTGTATAATTCACTGTACATTATATCTTAAGAATAAAAAGATAAAGGCTTTAAGCGCCAGTCGAAAGGAACTGGGTTAGGCTAAGTCATGGGTCTACGTGTTTGTCTTGTTTAAAATCTTTCTTCATTTATAATGAAATGAAATTAAATTAACTTTTACAAAAAAACAACTAAATTTTACAAAAATAGTTCTCAGGTGATTTGAAGCATTGTACTAGCTCCTTTAATTCAATATCTTAAAACCCATAAAAAATATTGCTCAGACGTAAATTTATAAGGCACCAGTTCACATGTAAACTTTTTTTCTTCAACCAAAATCCTTCATTAGTATTGCATCATTTTGAAAAGATATGAACATTGCCGTACAGTCTAATATAGTCCTCAAGCTTTGAAAAATTTCGACTAAATGTCTTTATGTGCATTAAATTTTATTTTATACCTTTTTTTCCAGTGTGATTGCTTATGTAGCTTAACGCCACGCTTGTTCAGCGCTTCACATGGACTGCTAGCCGGACATCCTTTTGCAGAATAGAACTTTATTTCATTACGTAGCATTTTAATCGCACTAAAGTAAATAAATTTTATGTCAATTGGGTAAAAAGTGGCGCCTTTGGGTAGCATTGTTGTTGCCACAAATTGACCATGTTTCTTGGAAAGTAGGCTATAGTTATTGTTATTGGTTTTACTTTTTTTTTTTTTTTTTTTTGTAGCTGGTTGGATTCTATACAATTTTGCTGCAAACAAGAACAAAATGAAACAAAAATAAACAAAAGCTTGCTACGTTATATCCTTTCGGAGCATAGAAAACAGTAGATTGTTCAAACCATAGATATTGTTTATTGTTGTTGTTGCTGTTGTTCGTTAACGCCCTGCTCGTTTTGCGCCACATTCCTAATGCTAAGAAGTATAGCGAAATAACAACAAAGGATTTCAAAGTAAACAAGTGATGATTCCACCACAAGACCGCTAGAGAAGGTGTTAAGTGAAAAGGACGATTTTAAGCCGTTTACGAACAACAGCAACAAAAACAATAAAAACAAAAGCTACAACATGTTAACAAACAGGTGCAAGTTTGAGCAACATGGAAGAAGTAAGAAACGATGAAATCGCACAATGGTTGTGTGTGTCAAAACACCAAGACAGTCAAAGTCAATTCATTAAAAGGTGTTGCATGCTTTTAGGTCTACAAAAAAAAACAACAAAGAAATCGAGAAATGAGCGCAAATATTTGCACCATACGGCATGTTATTTAATACATATATCACTTAAGCATTTGCCAATTTTTTTTTTTTTTGTTTCACAGTCAAGCAGCAGAAATTTGTGTTTTTAGCAAATTTTGACCCATTTCTTGAGTGGCTTGAAATTAATTACTTTTCTTTAGAATTCTTTTTTTTTTGTTCTAAGTTGTTGCTTTAAATTTTTTCTTTCTTAAAATTTAAGCCCTCAATTCACCCACGCATACAAAAATTTAACACTACAAACTCTAGAAAAGTTCTTGAAAAGGACTTGAAGTGTTTGCTAAAGGATCCTCTAGAAAAATGCTTGTTAAAAACTAGAACGACACTTTGTTCAACGATTAAACGATAACGTTGGCTCGTTGAATGTTGTTGTTGTTGTAGGTATTGCTGGTTTCTGTTGTTGTTGTTTTTGGTGGTGTTTTTGTTGTCGTTCAAAAATGTTAAAGCACCTTAAATGCTTAAGCGTTTCTTGCTCTCCTTGCACTGTGTTTGTGTTGATTTGTATTCGAGTTTGAAAGACATTGATGGACGTATTTAAATCGATTAGGCTGCAAGTTTTTTCTAAGAAAAGCAACAACAACAATAACAAGACTTATGCTGACAGTCAGTGATGTTGCTTCGTTGGTGTAAATATTGAAATTTAAAAGCTTTAATCTGCTTAAATTTCCATATGAGTGGCATTACAGCTAAAAAGTTGGAAAACTTGAACTTTGTAAGAGCTTTTAAAGCTTTATAAAACAACAAAGCAGCTTGATTGGGTTAATTGTTGAAACTTTAAAGCTTCTACATGATTTAAGCTACATGAAATTTTAAGTTTAAATTTAAAAGCTTGGAAAAATTTAACTTTATAAGAGTCTTAAAAGCATTCCGCCACTGGCGTCAGCAGCTTTAGTGTTCTTGTTTTTAAGCTGTTTTTATTGTTTTTTTGTTGTTGTTTTTATTGTCTGTTATTGTCTATGTCTACAACGAAAAGTCTTAAATTAATGTCTTAGTTAAGTCAGCACAAGGACATTGCTTTGAACTGCTTGTTGTTATTATCGTTGTATTGTACTTGATACCCAGTTTATGTCAGGTTGAGGTTGTGTTTAAAAATCTCTTGTGGTCAGTTATTTTGAAGGAGGAATTTTTGAAAAAATTATTTTTTTTTTAAAGAAACATATAAGCTTTTTTGAAGGCATATTTTTCGTTCTTTTCAGAGAACAGATTCATTTTTTGTTCTTTTCATCCCAATTTGTTGAAAAATATTTTGAAAAATTATGTGCAATGTAATATTTTTCTAAAAAAGTTGAAATAAAAACGCTATTTTCTAATTGATACACCAACCAACGATATAACAATTCAACGAACGCTATAATTATAGCGCGAATTAAATAAAAAAATCAGCATATAAGTTTATGCTTAAAAATTAGTTTTTTCAATAGATAATATATGAGAACTTAGAAAACAATAAAATTTTCTTACAATTTTGTTTTACAATATGGCAACTCCGCTTGGTTCCGTTAACTCGCAACAAGTGTTGTAACTTTTATAAAAATTGCAATTTTCGGATTGTGGTTTTAGTGATTTTTTTTCTAAAAAAGTGCATTGTTTTTCAGTGCATTTGAAAGTATTCAACAAAGTAAGCATTAAAAATTTTTTATTAAAAATATCTTTATCCTAAAAATTCAGAAGGGTATTAGAAGAGTATGTTTTTCGGAAAAATGGCTATATTTAAACGGTTAAAAAAATTTGCAGGTATTTGCAAGTCAACATATTAAAACATATTTTTTTCTAATCTTTATAATTTTGGTTTCTAGAAACAACAAAAAAATAAGTGCCCCTATCCGCCATTTTGACTTTTATCTTATATTATAGAAGCAGACCTCGTATGGAGCTTCACAATGTATGGCTGCTTGTGAAAAATTTTAAATTTTATAATTTTTTTCTTCACAATATTTTGAATTCTTGTGTTTTCTTTTTACTTAATATTTAAATTTCTAAAAGACTAAAAAAACTTCTGCTATTGACCAACTTTTGTTTCAAATTTCAAATTTCTCCGAAACCTGATTTTTAGTACAATCTGACTAGCGCGACCTCTAAACCTATTCCAAAAAATTTGAAAAATCTCAAAAATACTTAACGCCATGAGCCTCACCAAAAGCAATAGAGCACCGGGTCCAGACGTAATACCTGTAGAAGCCCTAAAAACTGATACCAGAAACCGCACTAAAGTTCTTCTTAAGATGACAATGCGAGCCTGAAATAAAACCAGGGATCAGAAAAAGATCTCGATAAGTGCTCATTAGCCAAATTGCCCATCGGGATATAGACCCCTTTGCTTCCTGGATACGGCAGGTGGATTGAGCATGGTTTCTAAGCCGGATCAAAATTTAGATTTCGCTTGATGCCAACTCAAAACTTTGAGGGACTCTTAAAAATTATTTCTGCAGAATTTTTTTTTTTGAATCGGGAAAATCCCCATAGAGCAATTTTGGTTCTCCTGAACCCTTTTTTTGCCAAAATATCAATTTTTTTGCATATAATTTTTTCTTTATTTATTTTTATAATTCTTAAAAAACGTCATGAGCCACAGAGACTAAATTATACAGAAATAGTTTTTAAGAGTCCTTCTTGCTTTTGAGTCGGTGTCCGAACAACTTCTTTTTTCTCCACACAAAATCGATCCGGCTCAAAGGTTTCCGATATGGCAGATCTATGTACAATTGATGCAGTTTAGGAAGTTCTGAAAGCAACTATGGCAACGCAAAGAGCAAATCAGTTTTCAAGACCAGTCATCCTTCAAGTCAACATGAACGTAAAGAACACGTACAACAGCACCAAATTGACCAAAATATAAGAAGTTATACACCATGTCGGTAGCCAGAAAATTGTGGGTCGGAGGTCAACCAAATTTTTTCGAAATTAAAAAACTATAAAACTAAAAGAAATTAAACTAAACAAGTAAAGAAAGTCTAAAGTCGGTCTAGGCCGACTATGAAATACCTAAACCCACTTTTCAAAAACAAAAAATTTTTATTGTAAATGGGCGTCTCCAAGGGCGGATGAAGCCTATATATAATATGCATTTAAATGTTGATGAAAAATTTACACATACCAAGTTTTATTCCTGTAGCTCACAGTTAATGCCTTTATTGTGCTTTCGATATGGGAGATGGGCGGATTCATGGACGGATTACTTCCAATTTTTGAACACACCTTAGTTTTGGTATAAAATACATGCATACCAAATTGAATTTCTCTATGACAAACATAACCTTATTTATTGAGTTTAAAACTTTTTGGGTTGTATGGGAAAAAGGCGTGTCCGTAGGTGGATGACGTCCATTTTTCAAAACTATCTTTGTCTTGTCATAAAAAACATACTTGCCAAATTTTAGCTCTGTAGGTCAAACAGAGGCTTATTTAATGCGTTTTCAATTTTTGGGTTGTATGGGAGGTGGGCGTGTCCGTGAGCGGATGACGTGCATTTTTCGAAGACATCTTTGTGTTTGTATAAAACACATACATATCAAATTTTATTGTTGTAGGCTTATTACGAGCTGGGTTATGCAGTTTTCAATTTTCGCGTTGTATGGGAGGTAGGCGTGTCCGTGGGCGGATGATGTCCACTTTTCAAAACCATCTTTGTTTTGTTATAAAAAACATATGTGCCAAATTTTAGCTCTCTAGGTCAAACAGAGGCTTATTTATTGCGTTTTCAATTTTTGGGTTGTATAGGAGGTGGGCGTGTCCGTGAGCGGATGACGTCCATTTTTCGAAGACATCTTTGAGTTAATATAAAACACATACATACCAAATTTTTTTGTTGTAGGCTAATTATGAGCTGAGTTATGCAGTTTTCAATTTTCGCGTTGTAGGGGAGGTAGGCGTGTCCGTCGGCGGATTCCAAAAATATTCAATAGTGCAGATCCTCGGGCCCATGTGACCACGTGTACCAAGTTTCATCCAATTATCTCAACTCCTTCTTCTTATCCTGTGTATACGGACAACACACAGACGGACAGACGGACGGACGGACGGACGGACGGACGGACGGACATGGATAGCTCGACTCACGTGGTGACGCTGATCAAGAATATATATACTTTTCTATACCGGACTCGCTTCGTTCTATGCGTTACAAACGTTTGCACAAAGTTAATATACCCTGACCTTTCAGGTTTAGGGTATAAAAATGGGGGGTGTTTTGAACTAAGTTTTTTTTTTAATTTTTTTAAAGTGTATAATGAGGTAATTTTTCAACTTTCAAAAAAATGTATGTTAAAAAATTAATTAAAAAATAGTATTTTATTAATGATTCATTAATTTCAAAGCCCTAAAATAGCTAATTTATAATAAAAATATAATAAATTTATAATTATTTAATGAATTTTGGAACAAAAATGTTCTTTTTAAAAGTAGCAAATTTTACCCATTAAATTAAATTAAAAAAAATTTAGTTCAAAACACCACAAATTTTTTATATAAATTTTTTCTAGATTTATGGTTTTCTAAAAACAAAAAAAATTTGGTTGCCCTCCGACCCACAATTTGCTGGCTACGGGCCTGTTCTACACTCAGAAAAAAGTTTCTCGGAATATGATAAAACAGACATCATATATAGAGAAAATGGTATAGACTTTGCTCTAGAGAATGCTTTTCTCTAAATGTGATCCTAAAAAATTCCCCAAAAATGATTAAACTTCCATGAAAAATTGAAATACATAATTATATAGCGTTTTTAGAGAAGAATACGGTTATTGAAGAAAATACTTCGCATAGTTATGTTTTTAACAAAATATGGGAAACATTTTTCAGTTTCAATAAATTTTTCTCTATAAATCAGAATTTTTTTGTGCGAGAAAAATAGTTGTAATTACACTGTACAACACTTAAGAAATTCGAAGGGGGTTTTTTAAGGTTTTGGGTTTGCTGAATCCAAATCTGAAGTCAGAATTTTTGGGTCATCCTAGGTTTTCGAGCTACAGGGGAGGCAGAACCCTAGCCCCTACTGTTGATGAAATCAATATGATCGACCTCAATTACTTTTTCATGAGGAACATTTTTTGCCTTGAAACCCATCTCCTACGACCCCTCCATCGGCCTGACTCTGACATACCCTAAATCTCCTGGAATTGATAAATTAATTTTGAATTACTAAAACAAATAGAAATACCTTGTTATTTTTGTTCAAAATCCATGTTATTTTTCATAGAATCATACAGGTTGAACTTATATAGGTTGTGTGGCAGGGGGGCGTGCTTGTAGGCGGATGACGCCCATTTTGTGAACACATTTTAGTTTTGATGTAACATTCTCGCAAACCAATTTTTATCTTAGTAGATCATATAATATCATATATATGTGGTGACCGTGGTGACCGTGGCATACAGGTTAAGTGTGTGGCTTAGCATGCTCGGAGCCCGGGTTCGATCCCCAGCCGCGGCGAAAAGTTTTTTCAATAAAAAATTTTTTTGATCGGTCACCACTTCTCTGCAGACAATGGCAAACCTCAGAGAGTAAATAATGCCATGTAAAGCTTCTTGAGAACATGAACTTTAGCCGTTCGGAGTCGGCATAAAACATGTAGGTCCAGTTCTCGGTCAATTGTGTGCAAAAATTTAATAACACACACAACACAATTGATCATAAGAAGCTCGGTCAAAGTCCTTTCAAGGGCTGAAATGGCCAATTTGTTTGTTTTTTGTTAGATCATATAAAAACCTATTTTTAGAGTATTTACTAAAGTCGGTTGTATAGCAGATGGGTGTGTTCGTAGGCAGATGACACCCATATTTTTTATACATCGTAGTTTTAATATAAAATACATACATGATCAGTTTTATCCATTTAGCTCGAAATAAAGCCTCTTTATAAAGTTTTTGATTTGGGTTTGTACAGAAGGTGAACGTTGTCATGGATAAACCACGCCTATTTTTTGTTTACGTCTTTGCTTTGATAAAAAAAAACATATATATCAAATTTTTCAGGACGTACGGAAGTAAGTTCTCTAGGTGCACTAAGAAGACCATTCTCTCTCTCTCATGTGAGTATAATTGTTATCACAAGTATTTCACTTCAGTTAATCACTTCGGTGGATTTTAACTTTCAATTTCGAAGGCATTCGAGTATAGATAATTTTAATTTATATTTAATACCTACACTTATACTTGCAATGTTTCTGGCAATATCCCCAACATGAACTGTAGAAAAAACTTTTAAGAGCACGATCAAAACTTATTATTGATACAGACACTTGAACACGTGTTGATGCGATGAGTGCATATTATAAGTGAGATCTCATTGAAAAAAATATTTTACAGTTGTTTTGAGCATTCATAACATTACCGCTATGACAGATATTGATGTGACTCTCAACAACTCATGTCTTACAACACCCCGCTTACCCCTACTATATTAAAATTTGTATGCAAAACGAAAGATGTTTAACATATTATGACAATATTTGATATGCCATTTGAAACTTTTGACTTTAGATTCAAAATAACTGTTCTTAAAAAGTCCTATATACCAATTTTTATGCAATTCCGAAGATATTTAAAAATGCATGAAATCATATTGTCTCCGCCATTTTGAATTTTGATTTTTTTTTTCTATCGGAAACTTTAAAAATGCCCCTATTTTCACTTACGTAGAGTGGTTCCTTATAGTTTTGATCAAAAAATGCATACTTGGTTGCATAGTGCATTGGTGTATATTTCTAATCTTTCAGAAAAATAAAAAATTTTTAAGAAATTTTAGAAATTGTTCATTTAATTATTGAATAAGCAAACTGAAATAGTACTGACATTTAATATAAATAAAAATCCAGACTAAAATATATCAAGCTATTTATTTTTTTTCAAAAGTCTCTCAGTACAGAATTTGAGACAAAATATAAGTTTTTGATTGTAAACAAGCTTCTAAATGCATTAATTATATAAATTTATAAACTTTCTTATTCGTATCCATCCCCAAAACAGTGCAGAAATTGGTTAGAATCAAAAAAGTTATGTAAAACCTTCTGAGAAGTGCATGAAGAATTAAAAGCAGTATTATGGTACAGATACGTACCACTGCTCCTCAAAGGGTTAAATCAAATGAATGGAAACAAAGCATTACAATCACTTACACGCAAACCTCAGCCGTGCACACATAAAAAAACAGCCAATCGAACAGCCTTCATTGACAGCGGGAGATAATTGTTTGAGCGTTAAGCTTAAAATGCACAGAGCAGAGAACATTTTTTTTGATTTGTATTGGGTTTCAGTGAATGACTTTTGATTCATTGTCAAATGAAATAATGTTAATAAATTTTTTTTAACATTGTTTTTTTTTTAAATAAAATGTTAAAAAAATTTAATACACATATCACACATTAGCACATCACAGTAGACAAGCTCGAGGAAATGCTCATAAAAAAAATGTATATTAACGACATAAAGATAAAAGTAAAATGAACATTTAACGTTTAACTAATTGAAAGAAAAAGTTTCAATTCGAAATGAAAAGACAAAAAAGGATATGGCAAAAAAGTCGACAGCAAGAAAAAACCAAAAAATTTTATGCAAAAAATGCTTTAACGAAATCGAGCAAAAAAACATTTAAACCGATATAAATAAAAAGTCATGCCCGACGCTGCAACAGTAAAGCACTTAAATTTTTTATTGAAGCAAAAATAGATATATATACTTTAAAAAAAATGAACAGAAAATCCTTTCGTTATCCGCTCGTTTCCATACAATTTGCTGTCAATATTGATTGTTTGCTGCAATCAATACATACTCTAACTATACTTATCTTATTTTTGCTTTTCTTTTAAATTCTTTTATTTGACTGCCTTTTAACATTATTGTCACTTTTTCTCCATTTTTCGGTTTTATTTCATTGAATACGATAACGACGATTTCATCTGGTGCCACGACATAGACGCGTTCACATAACAAAGGAAACTCTCAAGTGTCTGGATGGTGACTATGAAGTAGAAGAGGGCAACGGTTGCGAACGTAATTCATACCTGAAGGACAATCAGATTGAGACATATTTAATTGTACCCGGTGATACCTACCGACCGGTAAGTTTGAGTGATATGGATGTGTGGTTGCTATGGTTGTGTGGGTTGAAGCTTTGAAGCGTGAATTGAATTCAAATACGTTGGTTAAATGAATGAATAATAAAGTTGTATCAGTTGCCTGTCTTTTTATTTTTTATTTGTTGATTTTTTTTTTGTTTTTGTTGTGTGATTTGAATTAAACATGTGGGTTAAAATAGGTTAATGTTTGTTCATTACTAAGCAAATGAGTTTTTAAGTGGGTTAGCTTGTAAGAATATTTTGTTATATGCTTTGATGAAATTTGTTCGTGTTTTTGAAAAAGTTTGATAGAATATCTCGGCAAAATGTTTGAGTGATATATTAAAAACAATCCAATGTTGGTCAAATAATATGGCTGAAACAGTTATGTTCATACGCATTAAATGAGTGAATGACTGATTGAGCTCGAAAATACGTTTTTTATTTGCTTATTCACTGATTGAGTAACTAAAGTTCAGTTCACACAATGATTTATTGATTGATTGCCATTTAAGGCAAGATTTCATAGACTTTGACGCACTTTGCTTGAGTTGTTTTGTGGCTTTTTGAGAATTTGCTTGAAGTGATCAATCACTTTATTTTAAGGGAAAAAATTTATATTTTTAAAAACAAAAGTGAACTGAAAAAGTTTTAATTATATAATATGTTTTTTTTCGAGCTTATTTTTGCTGAATGGTCTCCAAAGTTGCATCTGAAATATGAAAGTGCTCTACCAAACTCCTTCTCTAGCACATTTTGAAATAAAACAAAAATTTTTTTGCAGGAAAATAACATTTCCAACAACAAACAACTAAAATTTGTCCTAAAAAAAAGTAAGAGCACACGCCTTAGTTCCTCTAAAGAATTTACTCTAATTAATTATTGTAAAAAAAAAAAAAAATACGAAATGGGCGAAATGGGTGTTTTAGTGAGCAAAGTATAATTTTTTATTTTTTTAATAAACTCCTTCACTATCCCCAAGGTAACCAGTTCTGATTGCAGGCTAAAGATTGTTATTTTAAGTCAGAATATAAGTTTTAAAAAATTACTTCTCATTAAGAGGGTCTTTTGTTTGGATACTGTGGGTCCAGGGTAATTTGTAGTTAGAAGACCCGATATGTTTTTTATGGGCATGACTTTTTGTCAATACGTAATATTATATTAATCAATGGTGTGCAGAATATACACATGTATTTTTGAGTGAAAAAATGAGTGGGTGAAAGTTTGCCTCAGAAAAAAAGGCCTTTTTTAAAAGGTTTTAGCACTTTATAAAAAATATCTTTGCCTCAGACAAAAATCGAGTACCACCTTTAGTTTTAACGCTTCAAGTTAATTTCTCTTAGAAGAATTTGATTGCCTTAAATCATTGTTGTCTTGAAATACTGGCGTGAGAAAAATTGTTTTGCTGCCACAATAATTGAAAACAGTTGTCTGTTACTTAATTATAAAAAAAATGTTTGATGAGCTTATTGAGATGGAATACCGACACCTCTTTCTCCTCATCCCTGCAACTTCCACCAGAAATCATTAGCATGAACCCAAATTCTAACGGCTTGCTTACGCATAAGACAATCTCCTATTATGACTACTATAAATATAGTAAGATAAGTCCTTGCCAAAAGTATAAGCTTTCTTGTGTGCTTTTCACTTAAACACAGCTAGGTAGTTATAATACTCCTAAATTCCAGACAGAGACTCCTAAATTTTCAGCTTTATGTTTACGCTCTAGTTTACACATCGCAAGTGGTATACCAAGTGCTTCCATTACCTTCATGAACGTTTTCCCCGTGCCTTGAGGGCTGCTGATGATGATAGGAACACTTCTTCAAGAGATTTCATAGAAGCTTGGCTGTCCCTTAAAATGTAGATATCTCTAGTGAAGTTTGCAAATCTAACAGAGGTTCTGATGTCCAAATCCTTGAGCCAAATAAAGACATGAGCCCAAATGTTATTAAACGGTTTTAACCTATCCCATTTCTCTTTGTTCAGTATCGTGAATTAAAAGCCTATCTTAAACGAGATCTTGATAATAATGTAATCGGTGCTAAAAGGCACTTACTCCCCAGGACAAAAAAATAGAAGAGTGACCTGTTCGAGTGTTTACACTCTGCAAGATAGATTTGAGATGGGTGTTCGTTTACTGCGCCTTATTTTCAACCTAAGTATATATCAATAGGTATTAGATAAAGAATTGCATTCAGCGCATCAGAGAAAGTGGACTTAAGTGCTCCACTGCAGCAGTTCTATGTGCTTTTCCATGAATCTACCAATTAGACTGTGTCTTTAGTGCCTACCACCACATCCTACAGCAATCCAATAGGCAAATTAACCAACCCAATACATGATTCCTTCGCTGGTGCACTACTTAAATGTCTGTTTTTTGTGTACAAAACGCGTGCGTGCTAAGTGTATGGCGTGCAAACCAACGGATCCCGAGTTCAAACCTCACCTCGGGTAAAAGTTTTTTCAGTTGAAATAAACTTTTCTGTTTGGCCGTCACCTCTCTGCAGATAATGACAAACCTCAAAAAGTAAATAAAATTTACTTACCTCATTCGATTTTGAAAATCACGTCAACCGTATTAGAAAAAGTAGTTACGAAAAAAAAAACGCGTTGAAAGATTTAAATCTTCAAAATTTGTTTTTTAATTTTTTTGTTTTGTATTGTTAAAATATCAATACCCTGCAAACATTTTCTGAGGCTCTCCAAAAAATGACTCTAAAAAGAGTGTTTTTTATGCATGTTTTATGATGACTCATTTAAAGGACTCATGAAAGGCTCTTTAATATGACTGTTAAATGATTGTTCAAAAATAAGACTCATAAAAGAGTCATTAATGTATCTGCTTTATGAGTACTCATAAAAGACACTCATTAAAGAGTCCTAAATATGACGGTAACATGATTGTTCATAAAAAAGACTCATAAAAGAATCATATATTGATTGATATATGCGTAATCATAAAGAAGACTCATAAAAGAGTCTTGTACATGAGTGTTTCATGGGAGAATAGAATAAGATTATTGCAAAAGCACCATATTTAATAAATAAATAAGAACTTAATCGAATATATTTTTTAAAAATTCTATTAAACTTTGTCACTGTCTGTTATGGATCGGAGAATTTTTTGCTTGTGGCGATATACATGCATTAAAATTTAACTACAACAAATGTTGCAAAAGACTTCTTATATGAGTCTTAAAAGAGTATTAACTATGAGTGTTAAAAGAGTACTAAATATGAGTCTTAAAAGAGTATGCAATATGAGTCTTAAAAGAGTATCAAATATGAGTCTTAAACCGTCATTACTATGAGTCCAAAAAGACTCATAAAACAATAATTTTTATGAATCATATTTTGGGGCCCACAACATACGAAAATGTACTCATAAAAGAGTCTTTTTTGAGCGCATTATGATGATAAACCCTCATTTATATGAGTCTTGAAAGAGTCTTTTAAGAGTCATAATGTTTACTGGGTAAATAGCTAGTAAAAATATACTTAATGTTAGTTTTTTTTTATTGAATTTTAAAATGCCACAAAAAATTGTTTTCCCCTATACAAGAATAGTTATAAACAACGTTTTTGGAATGTAGTTTTGAACCGGATGTGAAAAATGATAACTTGCAACAAAAGAAAAGTTGTGGTAATTGTCTTCAACTATTACGAAGGAAGTTAAGTGATATTAAATATGCCTCATAAGCGCATAAAAAAACCGCAAAAAAAAGCCAAAGAATTAAGTAAAATTGCATATTAGCACATTGCAATACGTTACCCAGCACATTTCAACCAATTGCACTCAAACGAATTTGAACGGCTGAATTAACGTGGCATTACTTTCCTACAAAATAACACCAAAATAAAAATTTGTCTTATCATCTAAATTGTCACCTGATGGAGAAGAAGAAATCGAAGATTTTTTCTCCGCTTCATATACTTCATATATCGCAACATCAATAAATGCTCATTAGTACTTCTTTTTGTTCAACACTTGGGTGAGTCACGTCTCTACTGGATTTATTTGTTTATGAAATTGGTCAAGAAAGCTAAAGATTACAAGAAAGAATTCTTAACTTACTAATTAACAGTCCATCAATAAAATTGAAAACGAAGAAACTTTTATAACCAACATCATAATATAAAACAACACCATAATATTCGCTTTTTAGTTAATTTTTATACAATTGCATGCATGAAATGCTATACAAATACCATTCAAATGAAATCACAGCGTATTCGACTGAAAAAAGTACTGTCCCAACTTATACGACATGAGTATCCCAACCTTTACAAAGCTAGTTTTTGAAAGTAAAAAAATTAATTTCCTCAACCCTAAAATTCAAAAACTCTTCGACACAATGAAAATACTCTGATTTTTTTTTAAAAAAATGTACAGTCATAAAATAAGAGAAACCAATCCTGAAAATTGGGTATCCCAACTTATACGGTGTCCTCACCTATACGACAATCTCTCCTTTATCAGACTTTTCTTAATGCTATCAAATATTGACCTTTCCTAACCCTAAAACTGCAAACCGGTGTATATATCTACACCAAGAAAACTTTGAACTATGTTTCTAAATTAGTCAGTGGAATTATCGACTGACGACCTATACCATAATTTAGTTCTAAGTTCTAAAAATAGGATGAGGCCGCGAGACTCTTCAGTTTATTGTTTCCTGTTCTTACTGATATACTGAAAAATACTCCAGTTTAAAGTTCCCGTTAGTGTTTTGTGTATGTAAGTTAATTTTCTCCTTCTTGTTTAAATAAATTTAATTAACGTATTATAACCTTTCGCATAGCGGTAACCGAAATGTATTCTTGAAAACCAATATTTTTTGGATTTTTACTTAACCTTTTCATATATCAGAATCCCAATTTTTTAATTTTTTTTAGATTTTAGTTTTCAGAGTCTCAAATAAATAGACATTTTTGACAATATATCATGGTGGTACTTTTGTCTTTAAGGAGTAAGGGGTCGTTCATTAGCTACGTGACCGATTTTGAACTTATTTTTACCCCTTCCCCTATAAAGTAACGTAGTATAAGAATACTAAAGTTTATTGATTAAAAAATATTTAAAATATATTTTAAAAATATTATTATCTTGACTAGCTCTTAGTATGTGTGCTATCAGGAGTAAATAAATTTAAGCAACAATTTTAATAATCAATTATATCCATTAATAAAAACTATAACATCTTTAATCCAAGAGTCAAGCTCTCAATCACATTAATTAAAGAAGCTGGAATATGCTTTCTTAAAATTGATTTATTGAAATAGTACTTTTTATTCCGATTTATTTTTAATTCTATTAAACACATTTATGAGAATTCATAGATGTTTTTGAAGGGGAATACAAGCCGCAAATAGAGCACGATCTTGAACTGATTTCCTCTTTCTGCAAAGGACAGTACAAGTCGTATGGATTCTTCTTTGATGGAGAATATTCAGGTCTCAACGTCAAAGCATGACGCTGCAAAAAAACGCAAATTTTCCAGACGTATGTTGATATACGAAATTTTATTTTTTTCGAGTTTCTTTTTTTGTCTTTTTGGTCATGTTACAATGTCTGTGACCCTTCCCCCCTATCCCCCACTAAATTGGTAACGTCATTTATGCACGATCCATTATGTGTTCTCTTTAAAATCCCGTTTGAAATTTTAATATCGGTTGTTGGAAAAAAGGTATCAGTTGTTTTTTTAGCCACCTATTGGCTTCATGAATTATTTTTCATGAACTTCTAAATATAATTATATATTTAATATAATTCTTAAAAAATATATTTTTTAGGAAGCATACACTAAAAATAAACAATTAAAATGTCACAATTTTATAACACATGGTATAAATTCTTATTTGTTAAATAACGGTTTGACCGTTTTTTAGTTATTTAACTCGACTTTTCACCAACTAAACTTTTATAAAATTTAATTTTTTTTTTTACCATTCTCTTTGGTATGAAAAACAAACAAGTACATATGTATACTTAAGAGTCATAGAACAAGAAACTTGTGGAGTAAACATTACCTCGTTTTTAAGCTTACATGTAAAATAGAATGGTTTTGTAGTTCTAGGATTAATGCTTTCAAATTAAAAATAATCAATTAAAATAATAAAAATAATGTGGTGTCCGTGGCATGCAGGTTAAGTGTGTGGCTTAGCATGCTCGAGAGCCCGGGTTCGATCCCCAGCCGCGGCGAAAAAGTTTTTTTCAATAAAAAATTTTTCTGATCGGTCACCACCTCTCTGCAGACAATGGCAAAACTCAGAGAGTAAATAATGCCATGTAAAGCTTCTTGAGAACATGAGCCGTTCGGAGTCGGCATAAAACATGTAGGTCCAGTTCTCGGTCAATTGTGTGCAAACATTTAATAACACACACAACACAATTGATCATAAGAAGCTCGGTCAAAGTCCTTTCAAGGGCTGAAATGGCCAATTTGTTTTTTTTTTTTTAATTAAAATAATAACTAAAAAAATGTATATCAGAAAATTTACTCAAAAAAAAAAAAATATCTATCTTTCTGCTACAAAAAATTTCTTTTTTTTTCGATAATAGCAATTTTTTCTTTTTCATAATTATATAATTTTCTTCAATTAGAATAGATTTTCACATTTTCAAAGAAATATTTCTTCACTTACGGGAAATGGAAATATTTCATGTCTCTAATAATCATAAGTATTTTTCTTGCACAAAAAAAATCTCATTTATAGAGAAAAATTTATTAAAAATTAGCAATTTTTTCTAGATTTTGACAAAAAATTCACTTTTCAAAGTTTTTTCTTAAATAAACACTAATCTTTGCTCAAAAATTAAAAGTTTTCTTCTCTAAAAACGATTTATTTTTATATATTTATCTTTTTCATGAAAGCTTTGAACCATTTTTAGAGAATTTTTTGGATCACGTTTAGAGAAAAGCATTCTCTGGAGAAAAGTGTATACACCATTTAGATTCCGGGTCTCCGGAGCGTCCGAAATGAAAAAAAAAACGGGGTTATAATCAGTAAAGATGTAATTCTCGGGTGAACCTCAAGCTTAATTTTGTGATTTTTTTTTACAAAATGGCGGCCATTCAAAAAAAAAATTCAATTTCGGGCTTTTTTTTTGTAGTTTAGTGTAAAAAAAAAAAATAGTAAAAAAATTTTTAAAATTATGGTCGAGGTTTACCCAAGAATGGTGACAATTCTGCATCGATTCCACTTTGTTTCATGAAAATCGGTTCAGTTGAACTGGAATATCATGGCCGCCAGTTCGAAAAACGTGGTTTCGAGATAAACGCGTTTAAAGTTTGAAGTAAGTAAGCAAGACGAAGACCTTGCTTCACAAAAAAGGCTGTATCTTCTAAAGTATTTCGAATTTCTAAAAATCCTTTTAGGGGTATATTCACAACTACCCAAGCTATAAATAAATGCTTCCCCCAATAAACAAGGCTTCCCCCTATGATTTTTTTGACAAAATTAAATTTTTTTAAAATGTTGTTTTTCTGTTTTTGAAAGAAAAAATTAAATAAATAAATAATTTTTCTGAAGAAAATAGCTTAATATCTTCAATCAATGAAAAGTTATAGCCTCGAACTTATTTTGATCATCTCGCATATATTTATAAATAGGCAATCAATAAATTGGTCGAATTTCGACCCCAGGCGATACTAGTATTTATAAATACTTCACCGTTCACCGTTTCTATTGGCCATTCTCAAGAAGTTTAGATGCCTCATAAAGGCCTCTTTTGAGCAATGAGTTCGGAATGCCTGCAAAATTATTGTATTTAAATTACAAATGTAAGTATGGCAGTATAAAGGGTGATTTTTTAAGAGCTTGATAACTTTTTTTTTAAAAAAAACGCATAAAATTTGCAAAATCTCATCGGTTCTTTATTTGAAACGTTAGATTGGTCCATGACATTTACTTTTTGAAGATAATTTCATTTAAATGTTGACCGCGGCTGCGTCTTAGGTGGTCCATTCGGAAAGTCCCATTTTGGGCAACTTTTTCGAGCATTTCGGCCGGAATAGCCCGAATTTCTTCGGAAATGTTGTCTTCCAAAGCTGGAATAGTTGCTGGCTTATTTCTGTAGACTTTAGACTTGACGTAGCCCCACAAAAAATAGTCTAAAGGCGTCAAATCGCATGATCTTGGTGGCCAACTTACCGGTCCATTTCTTGAGATTAATTGTTCTCCGAAGTTTTCCCTCAAAATGGCCATAGAATCGCGAGCTGTGTGGCATGTAGCGCCATCTTGTTGAAACCACATGTCAACCAAGTTCAGTTCTTCCATTTTTGGCAACAAAAAGTTTGTTAGCATCGAACGATAGCGATCGCCATTCACCGTAACGTTGCGTCCAACAGCATCTTTGAAAAAATACGGTCCAATGATTCCACCAGCGTACAAACCACACCAAACAGTGCATTTTTCGGGATGCATGGCCAGTTCTTGAACAGCTTCTGGTTGCTCTTCACTCCAAATGCGGCAATTTTGCTTATTTACGTAGCCATTCAACCAGAAATGAGCCTCATCGCTGAACAAAATTTGTCGGTGAAAAAGTTGCCCAAAATTGGACTTTCCGAATGGACCACCTAAGACGCAGCCGCGGTCAACATTTAAATGAAATTATCTTTAAAAAGTAAATGTCATGGACCAATCTAACGTTTCAAATAAAGAACCGACGAGATTTTGCAAATTTTATGCGTTGTTTTTAAAAAAAAAGTTATCAAGCTCTTAAAAAATCACCCTTTACGAGTGTGAAAGCACTTCGAAATCCATATCAAGCCTGCTAGTAGCGCTTCAAATCCATACCATTGCCGACTGGGAAGATAGGTCTTACTACAGCCACGTATATCCCACGCGCAATTGCCTGAATTTAATTGCCAGATTTTCCTTTACAGCCAAAGTAATTCCAATCAACTGAGTCCACAAAGGTGTGGGAAGAGTAATGGGTCGAATCTTATATTTCCTCGTTAAAAGGACTGGATCGATTTTTTTGAGGATTAACGCCCAGGACTATTGAAACATTGATTTATATAAATAAATTAAAATATTTGATGACTCAATTCTCACACGATGATTGCCATGTAATTACAACACTTTATAGAAAGTTGTTTTTTTAACGATTAAGCCTAGTGCTCTGTTCAGTTTCATGTGAAATTTCACTCAAATCTACATACAAAAAACTATAGCTGTGAAATAAGTGTGAAATTCTTCAAAAATTTACTCTATTCTGCTGTGAATAATCTTCGCCACATTTCTCTTGCAACATTTTTTTCACGACAATTTAATTGAACTATTATTTTGAAGTGAAAAGTGGCAGTTGTCGTTAAGTTTTTATTTTTATGTATATATTTATTTTTTTTTTCTATTTTGAGAATTAAAGCATGACTTTCATAAATTTTTTGATTTCTTCGCAACAAAAAAACAAAAAATGAATGTTGCGGCTAAACGGATAACATCTTAAAAAATTATCTATATATTCACCTAATAATTTCGTTTTAAACACATTTCAATTGATTTTCTTCGAGTTACTTATTTCTTTATTTTGTTGCTTCTTTATTCTTCATACTTTATAGCAGAATGAAAAGTCGCGCAACAAACTGCAAGTAAATGGCAACATATCCAAAGAGTTGCGCATGATGGGTCACGTGGGTTCAATGAAGAACACTTCCAAGTAAGTAAATAGTTAATATGTGTTTGGAAAACTTTTTTTAATGGCAAATATTGATGCACTTCTTGTCAGAATTGGTTTCGGTGAGAACACAGAAAGCTGCAAGGATCCTGAGGATGAGGTGAATGAGTATCTAATGCGTGCCATAGATGCACGCAGCATTGATCACCTGCGTTCCGAACACTGTCAGTCGATGTTGTTGTCCTTCAAGGATGCAGCACTGGAACGCAAGGTGAAATATGACATGGTCTTGTAAATGATAGATTATAAAATTTTTCATCTTCTTCCCTCCCATACAGTATGCTAGTGAACCGGATCGCATGTTGAGTCTTTATTTCTACTGCAGTTTTGTTGTGCTGCTGGCAACAACGCTGATGCGACATTTGATTTTTAAGTCGTAAGTAGCTGGAAAAGTTAATAATAATTTAGTTGAAAATATTTAAATATTATTTGTATGCATTTATTTTTTTCAATGTTTTGTAGCTATCTTTTAAGCGTGCTGTTATCCAGTGTTGCCATTGCTGTTTTGTTTTGTGTCATCTTGCTGATCGCCAGTCATGAACTTAACATCAAAGTAAGTTGCTCTCATATGTAATATTTGTGTTTTCTATAAACAACTTTTGAATTACAATTTTACTGCTTTATTTATTTTTCTCTGTTTTTCAATTGGTTTTTTTCTAGCTGCCGCCTGCTTTCAAAAGAATTTCAGGCCTCATCCACAGCAATCGCGTGATGTCACAATTTTTTGGTTTCTTTGCTGTTAGTTTGATTGCCTCAACAACAATACAGTCCATGGTGAGTAACAATACATAGCAATTTAAATCAATACTTAAAATGTAAGGAATTATTTCGAAACTTAAGTTTTGTATAAATTTTTATTTTTGTATTTTTGTAAAAGGTAGATTGAGTTGAGCAACAAGACGTATACAAAAATTTAATAAAGAACAATTTTAGTTTAAGCAAAATTCTGAGAAAATTAAGCTAAGTGTGGAATAGTAGTTTTAATCAGATGATTTCATCTTCTAACGAGCACAGCTTTGGAATGCTCGGTTTGCTCGGTTGTATTCGTTGATACACCTTTTAGGAAGATCATTTCATTGCCTTTTATGAAATGAGTTTTTAAATAAGTTTTTCGAAAGCTAGTTTTTGTGCTGGAACAACAATATGAATCAAAGTCACAAAATAATAATTAAACTTGTTACTCTTTAAGTCGCAAAATTACATCCCACCTCTCATACGTTTTTTTGCTCAAATCAACATATCCTTTCCCCTCCGAAAATATTCTTTACCCCACTCCGGATATTCAGTATAATATATACGTATTTTGCTTAACCACAATGAAATATATAGCTCTGTAAGAATGAGAACTCACATCAATTTTTTACTTTTTCGGTTAAAAGTTTTACTTGTATCCTGCGTGTTGGCCACACACACTTATTTTTGATTTGTGTTTTTTAAGTGATGAACATGTTTATGTTCTTCGGGCTTGATTTTTATTTTTAAAAGTTCCTTAATATATGTACAAAATTGTACCTTTATGGGACCTAAATCCTGTTCATGGTGTTTAAAAAACATTTGTTTTTAATTTTCTTAAACCGCAAAACAATATATACATCAACAACAACAACACCAACAACTGACGCGTTGTTGACAAGTTTTCCCAGAGTGCTACATAAAAAAATGCTAACTTTAAAACCACAAAATCACCGCTTAATTTATCAACTCTGATCATTAACATAACTTAAAACTTCTTGCTGGATACTGTCTGTAGCTGACATTGTTCGGTTAGAGTTGGTATTTTTAGGTTTTCCAACTTTATTTACACCTTTCTGTAACGCCATGACTATGACGAGACGAGAGACGATATAGAAGAAGAAGAAGCAGAAAATGAACAAGTAACAATCGCATTTTATAACCGCAAAGTTGAAAATGTTAACAAAACATGGCAAAAAAAAGGGGAATAAATAATATACAAAGCAAATAAGTTGTAAACATGCTGTACGCCATAATAAACAGTGGCGTTTCTTAGAATTTTTGCAAATTTTCGAAATTCATAACAAATTGAAATTATAAATTTTGTCTTGAAATTTTATACCAAATGCCGATGACGACCAAATGCCGATTCTGTAAGTCAGTTGGCCTATTTTGTCTTTTTATTTTCTTTACTATTATATAAAAGAGTAATCATATATGTTCGGCACGGAAAAGCTTGAGAACGGCTGACGGTATTTCAATATTTATTTTCCCTCTTAAATTGCCAAAAATCAATAAAATTGCTACAATTTAGGCAGTTTTGGTCGTATTATACTAAAATTTGGTAATTTAGTTCTTCTGGTACTGTCGTTAACTGAACTAAAAATTTGCGTAGTCATAATATAGTTGCGCCCACTATTTCAAATATCATTAAAACTTACTATTGGACCGACCGATTCAGCTGAAGTCTGGTCAGTAGAGTTTTCGAAAGTTACAATTTCTCTTGATATTATACATGACTTAATCATTTCAACATATTTGCAGTTCTTACATTACAGAATTTTGGCCAATACGAACCAAGCACCTTTTAACTTTTGGCATTCAGCAAAATAGTCACAAAAATTGCTTTTGGAAATTAAGCCTAATTTTTGCGTAAAAATAACATATAAGCAAGTCTTGAGAATTTATGATAACAAAATACTATGTTAAAATTAA
This sequence comes from Tetanocera ferruginea, assembly GCA_958299015.1. Taxonomy (NCBI): domain Eukaryota; kingdom Metazoa; phylum Arthropoda; class Insecta; order Diptera; family Sciomyzidae; genus Tetanocera; species Tetanocera ferruginea. Next base: position 94,770,607 of record OY282644.1, on the reverse strand, counting down.
AAAAATGCAATATTTGCCGTTTTCAGGCTTTGAAGAATCCGATACCTAGTTTATATTATTCCATATATTCACAAAACCTACTTTAATACCATAAGCAATATTTCTTGGTAAGCATTAGTTATGACCAGGGTCTAGGATTATGTTGACATATCAACTTTTTTCTGCTCTAACATAGATATGTTCTGATAATGCCCAGGTACTATGACTATGAGGTATGTTCATAGTCCCCAGGTACCTACCTAAGCTACAATTTTTTAAGGACATTTTTTTCGTAATTTTTAGTCCTTTTTAATATTTAGATAAATTTTTCAAGTTATTTTAATTGATTTCTTATACAGGTTTTTAACTTCAAATTCAACCTTTTCCATTTCAAATTAAACCTTTTCCAAATCAAATTAAACTTTTCCATTTCAAAAAAAACTTTTTCCATTTCAAATAAAACTTTTTCCATTTCAAATTAAACTTTTTCCATTTCAAAAAAAACTTTTTCTATTTCAAATTAAACTTTTTCCATTTCAAATTAAACCTCAGCCAATAAAAAGATTTATTTTAGATTTTTATTGAATTATTAACATGTAATCGAAAAGTATTACATATTTCTTGTGTAAATAGCTGTTTGAATAAAATATATTAAAAGTAATATCACTAGCTTACACCACATTTTCAATAGAAATGGTAAACCAAAATTACATTTGTTAAAAACCAAAAAACACTGTAATCCAAAATCCAACCGATTTTTATCACTAACACTTTTTAGAACTTTTCCATTCACTTCACCACACATATGTATCTTCAATACTGACATGGTTTTCATAAAATCTCCAAAGAAATGATAGAATAATAAATTAAATTTGAAGATGAGTTTTTTTTAATGTTTTGTTTTAAGATTTTAAAATTTTTACAAGAAGTATCAACAAAAAACAAAATTAAAGATAAGTACAACATTTTAAGTAAATAAATAAATTATTAAAGTAAATATTTAAAAGAGTACCCCTGCAGCAGCTGAAGGTATATGACAATCTGTGGAGGTAACAGTCGTTATAGATTCCTTGATAATGTTCCTTAAATCAGCGCGTGCATCAGGATCAGCTAGAATATTTCTCGCAAATAACTTGACTTTTGAAAAAACTTCTTCGATGGGATTATATCTTATATAATATGTATCTTAATAAATTTTTCTTGGCTGAGGTTTAGTTTGAAATGGAAAAAGTTTAATTTGAAATGGAAAAAGTTTTTTTTGAAATGGAAAAAGTTTAATTTGAAATGGAAAAAGTTTTATTTGAAATGGAAAAAGTTTTTTTTGAAATGGAAAAGTTTAATTTGATTTGGAAAAGGTTTAATTTGAAATGGAAAAGGTTGAATTTGAAGTTAAAAACCTGTATTAATTTTTTTATTGTTACTTTGGCCTGAATGTAGTGCTTTGGCCAAAGTTTTCAAAACATTAATAAATATAGTAAAAAATATTTTTTTTTGCATTTAGGTATAAAACATGCAACGTCCTGCTTTTTGTAACAGATGCCGCTCCATACATGATAGAATCAGAAAAATCTATCAAGAATTTTTATCCAAAAATTATATATGTTTTACATGATTTGCATAGAGTTGCTGATTATTGGATAAGTATTGAGCTCTTCTTTCCATTGATATAACGTATGTTCTAGTTTCATCAACATGAAGTACAATGGAACATAGATGTTTTATAGGCGCTTAAAAAACTTTTTATTTTTCGTATTTCTTCGAGAATCATGGGTTTTAATTAAAAAACTTTTCGCTGGAACTCGATTTTGCATACCTAAAACCTCATTTAAGAGAAGAGACGTATCATTTTAGCATAATTTGAGGAAGCTGCATTTAATGACGTTTACCGTTTTCCAATTCTCGAGAAATTCCAGATTCAAGGTCAAATAAATGTTGACGTAGTTTTTGTAAGAAAAACTTTTTTTTTCATTAATTTTATCAATTTCATATCAATGAGCAAAACAATAACAATTATCTGGTGAATAATTTCTAAGTATGTTTAACCCTAAAAACCCAACCATTATGGCCCAAATTTATCCCATACCCAAATTAATCAACCTTCGTCTCCCCAAAAGAATTCAAAGGTATTTATGTAAACCAAGTTTTTTCATATTGTATATATCTGCGTCGACAAGGAATAACCGCTAAAGTCAAGTTAAGACAAAATGCTGTTATCACTTTCATTGCGTTTTATTGCAACGAAAAACACTAGAACGCAAATTTTTATGGATATAACTTGAAAATAAAATATTTGAAGCCATCAAATCTAAACAGCAAAAGTCAGGGAACTCTGATATTAGGCAGCGATTTTAATCTTAAAAATGCTCTTCTGAAATTTTTAAAATGAGTTTAGCTGTTATTCCTTGCCGACCAGATATATATATATTATTTTCTCAGATTAATTCATCTGTTTCTTCTGCTTCTTTATGTATATCCTAACCAAGTCTCCTAAGATAGAATCTAGTGTTTTTTACCAATAAACCAGTGTTCGAGTCTTGCCGTTTACTGATGAAAGCGTTCGCCATGTTCATTAGATTCGTCTTGCGGTTGTTGTTCTAATTTTTCAACGTAGCAATCATTCAATAAGAGCATTTTTAAATGTCTCAGTCTTCTTAGCGACGAATATCGGGTCTTTTTACTATTCCTGTGAAAAAAAAAAAAAAATGTTAGGAAACGAAATTTAAAACAATTCGGGTTGAATTGTAATTTTATTTATCGCCAGTATATCAGAGGAATATTTTTGCATAGAAAAGCTTACTTGTTTTTGTTTGTACAAAGTTTTCATACAAAAAAAAAAAATGGTTTTTCTGATTTATGGCTTAAACGGGCGGAAGGATTAAAAAAACAACGGTGAACGCCATTGTGTAAATGAAGCATCCTCGTGTTCTACTGAAATAAAATGTCCCTAGCTTTTTTGATATTTGGACATGCACAGTGTTATTTAGCTAAAAAAACAGCTTTTGAATATCAATTTCTCACCATGAAATACCATGAATTCTATAAAAAATACATATTTAAAAGATATTTAAAAAAACATCTTTTCGAAAATGATGAAATATCAATTTTTTGTCTATTTGTCTATTAGGATTTCGAGACCAAAACCGCTCCATGGGTATTTCTCCGATAAAAAAAAAACAAAATAAAAATTGTGAAAAGATAGTTTCTAAAAGTCCCTCTTACTTTTGAGTCGGTGTCCGGCTGACTTTTTTTTCTCTATACAAAATCGATCCGGCTTAGAAAAGGGTTGAGAACCTAAATTCAATAATTCATAATTTTTATTTTAATTTTTAACTTTGAAGGACATTTCTCAAACAAAAAACATTTGTTTACTGTACAAAAGTAAAACTATGACGTTATTTTTTCTTGAACAACAGCCCGTCATACATTTTTCTTACTGAGTAACTACATTTTGGATAAATCTTATTGATGACCCTAGAAGGGCCAATGCAATTTCAATAAAATTTCCCGTTATTATACTTTTAGGCAGACACGCACAACGAAATCAACAAAATTTTTTCGTTTCGTTGATGCAGAAAAATAAATTATCAAAATTAGTTTGTTTTTTTTATTGCGTTAAAAATTTATCAAATCAAATTTCGTTTTGAAAAATAAAAAATTTTCTATTATTTTTATTCTACGCTAAAAAAAATTTCTTCTGATAAAAAAAAAAACGAAACTTTTTTGTTAAAATTAACGTTATTTTTAACGGTTGATTGAGAACAAAAACGAAAAAATTTTATATCGTTTTCTCCGAAACGAAATAAATATTTTTCGGTTTTTGAATTAACGTTATTTTTTGAATTCGTTTCAACGAAACAAAAAAAATATTTCGGTTAACGTTAAAATTAACGTTAAAGTGCATGCCTGCTTTTAGGCCTAATCAAGAGAAAAAATTTTAAGAAAATGGAACTTGCATTTCAAAAAATAATATTACAATTTTTAATATGTAATAATGTAAGAAAAAAATGTTTTAAAGAGATTTATTTTAATACAGCTCTGACAAATTTCAAGTTGAATATCTCAAAACATTCTTTAATAAACAAACAAGCAAGTCATGGGTTGAAATAACAATTTTTACTGTTAAATACCAAACAAAAAATCTATTGTTGCATGACAGTCAATCATACCTTCACTGAGATATTGATAACGATTAGATAAATATAGCAAAACACATTTAAAAAATGTTGCTATAAATTTAAAAACACATTTAATAGACGTCAGTCATTTCTACAAAAACACAAAAATATTCACCTTATGAAGGGGAATAACTTCAGAACGATAGAGGCGCTAATTCCTGGAGTTCTAGGATATACTCTACCAAATGTATAAATATTTTTAAACTTCATTCATAATTGAAACAAATCGGAAGGTAAGCCTTAAATAAAATATTGCATAAAAAATGCTTATTTTTCTTTTTTAATATTTTTAAATTAAATAGTTTAAGAAAAAAATACCTACTAAAGTTTTTTTTATTTATTTTTTGTTTTTATTATATCCCAACAAAAAAGTCCTTCCAAAGAAGGTTGAGCGAAAGGTAAAGTCGTGAGTTTTACCCCTTCTACTTAGATATGCTGAAGGCATTCTTTTAACATTTTCATTTCATTGGACTTCTCTAGAAATGCTTCAAGCATTTTTCAATGGAAGATTTCTTTGAGGCCTTCAATGAAAGGATTCTTTCTTGGAAGCTATTGAGATAGCTTTTAAAAATTTATGAGAATGCCTTATAAAAGCATTTTTCGATAAGGCTGAGGTAATGTACAATTGGATTTTAAGAATGTCTTCTGAAAGCAGTGCATCTAAGAAGGCATGTCAAGTTTGTATCAAAAATTTTGCTGGGATTATTTACTGTGTAATTTATTCAAGAAGTTCCATCAAATTTCAGGTTTTTAATTTTTTCTTTAAAGTTATACTATTATTCTTTTTTATATGATTAAATTGAAAATCGATGAACCGGTTTTTTCATTTCAAAATTCCAAAAATTGGTTAAAAAAATAGTCATTTGCGGATCATTTAAAAAACTGGTTCCTTTATTTTGTCGAATTTTTGATAACCCTAAGAAAGTCTGAATGGATTGAAAATAAAAATAACATAAACAGCTGTGTGTGCGCCACCGGAAGAAATCCTACTGTCACACACATAAATAAATGCATTAACATAATTACGCATACAAATTAACCTTTATCTTAACATTAGTATTTAGAGCTCATTCGTTGTGCTATTTTTAGAATAACAATTTTGCAAATTTTAAAAAGAGTTCCGTCACTGTGTTTCAATTTTGTGCGGGTTGGGTTGAACATTTGAAAAATAAAAAAGTTTTTCCATTTAAATTCAGTGCCAGCAAAAAAAGTTGTTATAAGAAACCACAACGAAACTCATGCTTTCTACCAACACATTAACCCGTAGCAAATGTGCTGCTGCCGCAACAGCAACAAAACAACTGTAACAGCAACAGGATGTTTAAAAACTTTTTGAGGTTTTCCACTAAGTAGCTAGCTGTGTGTTTTGTGTTCTTTGTCTCTGCATTCTTTTTTTTATTTTTTATTATTATTTACTGTCATTAGCCGAGATGATGATGATGATGATGTCAACATGTTGCGCTCATGATGGTACTATTTAGATGATGGTATTTTAGAGCACCCGCAGCAACTGAAGCAGCAACCTGTTGTTGTTCCTAAGTGTCGCGGTTAGAGTTGAGAAATCAGGTAGCATAGCGCATATTTTCATTAGGCAAGCAGCACTGCTATTTTTCAGCTAAATTCGTGACTTTTCAACCTTGTTGCTAACTTGTTGTCACATGATTTTATTTTTAGCAACAGCAGCAGCAGCAGCCAAGTGCGTCATGTTTGCTTAAAAGGTTTTCCTTTAACAGCTTTTAATGCTCCTAATGCTGAAACCTTAAAAACTCATTGCTGCTCATTTTATTTTATTCCAAGTTTTATGTTGTTTTTTTTTTTCTTTTTGATGGTGAATAAAACTTTTGAACTTTTGCACAGATTATCTGTTAAATTTTGCCCATAAAATCCGTCTGCGTGCCCTTAAATATTTATGTTTCAATTAAATGGTTGTCTGTCACTGACAGACGAAACCTTGCAGCGTACTTATTTTGTTTTTCCTTGTCTAACTGTAAGTAAAGTTTATGTTAGAGTCCAAAGTTTTATGGCTTTGTAAGGGTAAGTGTGTGTGAGTGATTGTGAGTGAGTGTATGTTTGTTGGTGTTGGTTTTTAAGTTTTACGTTTGTAGTTTTTGTGCTCTGAGCAGCATTCTGTTGCAGATGTCTTTGACCTTGTTCTTGACCACTCCTCCCCCGATGCTTGGCAGCTCTTGACAAATGCCCTTTGCCGTTATTCGTATCATACATGTCAAAACCAGCAAAACATCTTTTCGTCCAACAGTTGTTATCATCAAAAAGTAATAATTTATTTATAAAATATTTTCAACAGTTACGAAATGCTTCAAAGCATTACAACAGCAACAACAGCAACAATTAAAACAATAAGATATTGACTCTCACTCTTCTTGAAGTTGTTGTTCTTTTTGGCAAAACTTTGTCTCAAGTATCTGTTGGTGATACGTAAATACAAATATTTCAATTTTATATAGCTTTTGTTATTATTTACTGAAGCTTTAAGCATCATTTACACATTTACATATTTACATAAAATTGTCAGGCTTCAATTCAAGCATAATTTCTGTATGTCTGAAAATATTTATTGCTCGGTCTTTAATTTTAATAACATCTCTTATTCATGTTTCTATTTTAATTTTGTTGAATTTTTTATGCAAGTTTGTTGAACTGTTAAGAATTACTGAGAATTTTTATCTCCATCCTAAATATGAGATGTTTAATGTTCAATGTCTGTTGAGCCAATTAAGCTCATTTATTACAATTTTCACAAAACTTTTCAGAAATTTAAGACATTTGGAAGCATGCAGACATGCTTGAAAATTGATTTAAGACATTTTACACTAAAAGCAATAAAAATATTTTCATTATTTACATCCCAAACTATTTTCATTGAATTTTAAGAAGTTTTTGCGTCATTGAGGACTTTGAGGTTTTTTTTAAAACTGAATTTGGTGTATAGATGGAAGCACAATCGAAATTTCAAATATTACAAAACAAAAACTTGATTGGAAAAAAAACTACTTCTGACACTGAATTTTTGAATATTCTGAAGAAAAAAATTTGTGAAATTTAAACAATTTTATGAGACATGGATTTCTTTATTGAAAGCTATTATAGTGAAAACAGTTAATTATAGAGGAAGGTATACTATAAAAAAAGTTAGGGACCGAAAATAAAGATTTTTTTTTCAAATTTTAACGAAAAAAAAATTTTGCTTGAAATATCGGAAAAACCTTTTAAGTATTCCATTCCGAATTGTTGGAATTTGTGTTGCCTTTTGGAATAAATGTTGATTTTTAGTTTTTAAGCAATAAACATTAAAATTAAAAATAATTATGTATTATTAATTGATTTACATATATTTACTCCTAAATAAAAATCGCTTTAGGATTTTTATTTTTTGCTCAGATATATATGTAAATCATTTTTTGTTATTTTTATTTTATTGCCAAAAAAAAATTTTTCGTTTTTATATTATTTTGCTCAAAAAAAAAAATGAAAATTATTTTTTTTTTTGCTCATGCAAAAACATATTTTTTTGCAATTTTTTAAATCAGAAGTTAAAACCATTTTTTGATTTCTAGGTTTTAAGCAAACAAAAAAATAATTTGTTATTTTTATTTTTGCAAAAAAATGTAGTACGGCAAATCCAGAAAAAGTAAGCCAAAACCTTAAAAAATAAAAATGCTTAAAGTTTATTAAAAATACATGGAACGTTAAGGATATTCTTTGTGTTTTCCTGCTGTTAAAGCATTTTGAAAAAAACATATTGTATCCTTAAATTTTAACTGATTTTATTGAATGTATTTTTAATCTGTATTTGTAATCTGTAAAATTGTAGGTTTTTTATTTTTTGTAATTTGGTATTTCGCGATTTTAATATCAAAACACCGTTATATAATATTCACAATTGAAACATTTTATATTGAAAAATGAATATTAAAATTTTTAAAAAAACTAATTTTCTATCGAAAAATTAAATTTAAAAAAGTGTTTCAAGAGTGAAACGTGAGTGACAATTTTTATTGATAAGTTGGGTTATCTTGGAAAATAATTGGCTGGCATAATTTATGTCTCGGATTTACTTTTAATATAAGATGACTTAATTTTGCATTTTTTTAAATCAAGCAGACGCAATTATTTTTCATTAAAACAGCTTTTGAAGAAGTGAAACGTGAGTGACATTTAATTTTTTTTTTTTTTGTTTATTTTTGTATTAGAAATGAAAGAAGATAACGAAAACATCAAGAAAAAATGAAAGCCGACCCTAAAAGAACGTATGAAAAAATAGATAGAGAAAAATTATAGTTAAGTCCGGATTCATATAAGAAAAGAAATTTAGCAAAGATTAAAAATATCTAATTAAATCATTACTTTAAGTCGTTGGCCTCGACGGAATTGCTAAAAGGCCAGTCATATAGTCAAATTTGGCGCGGTTTTTGGCTTTCAATGAGCGTAAGGATGAACGAATTAGGAGAATTAGATTCGGAATAAATTTTGGTAAAATGATATATTTCTGAAATAGTTTTTTTGTTGTTTTTATATTATGAATACTTTTTTGAACTATATTATGCTTTACATAATTCTTTCCATACAAATTTTTTTTCTTTTTTGTATAAAAATGTCCTTAATATTAAAAAAAAACAAATTTTTTATAAAATATGCTTAATAAAGTTCACCAGATTAACCACGATGCAAAAAAAGGACAGTTAAAATTGATTTGAAGCGTGAGTGACATCGACGTGAAACGTGAGTGACAAAATCAGTATATGAAAAAATCTTAAAATTCTGAGAGTAAACTAAATCTTATCCTGCAGTTTAAGTTTCTACTCAATTTCGTTACGGAAAATTACTTAATTCCTTATATTAACTCAAACAATTCTCAGATTTTAAGCAATTTGTTAAAAGAACTCAAAAAATGAAAATCGTGCGAAAACGTGAGTGACACACCATTTAAAGAGAGTTTTATCGAAATGTGTAAATATATATAAAACTTTTTGCATGAACTTATAAAAGTGAGCCTAAGACTTATTGTACCCATATAATTTTATGTGAAAAGCTTTTATTTTTGATGGAGAAAAACTTATGTTTACTGTTATGACTGAAACGTGAGTGACACTGGATTTGCCGAGTATCATCATGTCATGATTTCTCATCAAAAATCCTCATTTTATGATTTTTATTTTGTGCTCATACAAAAAACTCATTTTAAAATTTTTTTTTTTTTTTAATAATTTTAAACTTTTATATTTTTTTTTTTTTTTTTTTGCTTCAGGGGGACATGACATTGACCGTTTTTTGAAATCTTAAGATTCTAAGAAAAAAATTTCATGGAAAAATTCTTACGGGTTCAAAAGTTACAGCCGGATTAGTGAGAGCGCATTTTTGATTTTAACCTTTTTTTTTCTTTGTTCACAAACTTTGAACGCGTTTATCTCGAAACCATGTTTTTCGTACTGGTTGCGCCACTAGCGGGTGCATTTTTTTACGAAATTTGATTCGAAATGATTCGCTATCGTATGACACGAGCTGTGTTGAAAATTTTTTCGATTTTTTATGAATTTTTAAAGTCAATAAAAAAATGACTTTACTTAAAAAAAAAATTTAAAAAAGCTCCTGTCATACGATAACAAATTTTGTTAAGATTTAAAAAAGTAATTTTTTTTCCAGATCGGACAATTTTTGCGACTTCCAGCGCTGCAACCACGAGGCTCCGTTTTTTTCTCTGCCGCCAGTTTGGAGCTCTATAAAACCATGTTGGAGTAAAAAATATATTTTTGAAGTTTTTTTCATGTAACTTGATCAATTCTCTACAAAAATAAAAATTTGAAAAATATTTGTTTTGACTGAGTTATGAATTTTTAAAAAAAGGTCAGTTTTCTCTGCCGCGAATGTTATACAATACATACAAATTGGCCATTTCAGCCCTTGAAAGGACTTTGACCGAGCTTCTTATGATCAATTGTGTTGTGTGTGTTATTAAATGTTTGCACACAATTGACCGAGAACTGGACCTACATGTTTTATGCCGACTCCGAACGGCTAAAGTTCATGTTCTCAAGAAGCTTCGCATTATTTACCCGGGAAACGAACCCGGGCTCCGAGCATGCTAAGCCACACACTTAACCTGCATGCCACGGTCACCATTTTAATCTCAGTTAGAATAAATTTTGGAACGGTTAGAGTTCACATTAAGTGCAAGATTACAAAATCAAGGATGGTGTAACTATTCAGGGGCAGTTCTGTCCATAGAAAAATGTAAACATTTACATGTATGTCGTAAGCATAATTGTTACTGCAGGGTCAGCAGCCATAATATCCAAATTGAACCTGTTGATAAATTAAAAATTCTGGGAATAATTTTAAATAAAAAATTCAATTGGAATTCTCACATTCTTAGTTTGCAACAATCACTTGCCCAAAGACTCAACATAATAAAATGCCTTTCAAGTGTAAAATATAATTGCAATACTCACACATTAGTCTCTGCAGTCAAATCTCTTATAATATCGAAGATAGACTATGGCCTTTTTTTATATGGATCTGCCCCTAAAACACAACTTAACAAAATAAAAACGTTATTCAATTCTTCTTTAAGAACTGCTATTGGTGCATATCGTACAACGCCGATTAGCAATATTCTTTTCGAGACTGGCTTACAACCCATTAGAGCAAGAAGCAAGTTCATAACTAATAAACTTTTCAAAACATTAATAAATAGTTGCAACACTCCTTTAAACCATATATTAAAAAGACACCGAAACATTAAAAAAAAATTAAAGTGCCCTTCCACTATTTCAAAAATCATATCCTCATGTAAAATGCTTAATTTGCCGTATCTTCCAATGAAACATGCAAAATACATGTCACCACCATGGCGCAATCAGAACCCAATTGTAAATTTTAATCTTTGTCAATTCAATAAAAACACAACTTCACACGAAACTTTTAGGCAAGCTTTCAATCAACTTAAATGCGAACTAGGAAATCGAACATTTTTATTTACTGATGGTTCGAAAACAAATAATAGCACTGGATACAGTGTAACAACAGAGAATTCTATACTTACTATATCGAATTGTCCGAATTTTACCTCAATATACACTGCAGAAATTATTGCTATTGCATCAGCAATAGACCTGATTAAATCTAAAAGAGGAAAATTTGCGATATGCTCTGATTCTCTTTCCTCCCTTGAAGCAATTGACAATATAAATAATAACGATCATTACCCTACTCTGATCAGAAATACACTTTCAGAAAAGTTTCCCAAAATAGTTTTAGTTTGGATTCCAGGACATACGAATATAACCGGGAATGAATATGCCGATAAGTCTGCCAAACTTGCAACAAAATCTCCTGTTTTTACTACTACGAATACCAACGCAAAAGACATAGTAAGATATCTTAAGCAAAAATTTTCCCGGAAACAGTCACTTATGACATGGAATAAGACTTCTTCGTGGTATAAAACACACAACATAAACAAATTAACCATAAATGATTTTTTAAGATTTGACTACAATCCCAACTTAACCAGACTTGCTTTAACAAAATTTGAAAGATTACGTCTTGGTCACAGCAAACTAACTCATGAACACTTACTTAACAGCACAATTCCCCCCAAGTGTCCATTCTGCAGCTACAGCACTCTTATGTCTATTCAACACATTTTATCTGATTGCCCGACATTAAGCGCTCAAAGAAAACAAATATTTAACAACAATGATCCAGTTCATTGTCTTTTTAATCCAACTTCTACATATATTGAAAATGTTATTAACTTTTTAAAATCAACAAACTTGTATCATAATATTTGATTCATAAATAGAAAAACAGAAACAAAACTTATGTGTAATAATTTTTTAGAACTCATTTATTGATATGAATTAACAAAAAACTTCCAGCTATAAATGTTATATATAAACTGTACTACAATATATTGTTACATATCTCATTTTATATCTAGTTAAAAAAAAAAAAAAAAAAAAAAAAAAAAAAAAAACAAAATTTATTTTATCCTCCTTTATTAAGCCAACCATTGTATAAATACTTATAAATTCACTTCAAAATAAGCTGAAGGCCTTAGCAGCCATTGCTCTTTTTAACTTAATTTAAGATTTTAATATTAAATAATGGTTTTATAAATAAATAAATAAATAATTCTTCATTTATGGGAAACGAAAATATTTCATGTCTTTAATATTGATAAGTATTTTTCTCGCACAAAAAAATTTCTCATTCTCATTTTTGATTTTCAATAAATTTTTCTTATATTTTGATAAAAAATTCACTTAGCAAAGTATTTTCGTCAATAAAAACAAATCTTTTCTTAAAAATAAAGAAGTCTTCTTCTATAAAAACGATATCCATATCTATACTCTTATATAAAAGTAGACTCACGGCGTATTTGGTGGCGAGTATTCTCAATAACTACTGAATCGATTTTTTTTATTTTTTTCACTTTTCAATTGCTATGATAAGTGAAATTACCAAAGGGCACTACGTTTTTTACAAAACTTTTTCTTTAATTATTTAATTGATACACTCATTGTATTTTCTTTAAAAAGTATATGAAATTGTGTTGCTCTGGGGGGGCATTCCACGAAAAGCGGTATATTTTAGCAAAAAAAAAAAACCAAATTTCTAATTTTTAACAACAGGGCAGTGAACCTACATGAGTTAAGTCCCTTATGGTACAATATATTTTTTCTGGCTCATCACTGCAATAATAAATATATATATATATATACTTATGATATCGTCAAAGAGATAAATGCTAAAAAGTAACTCAAAGTTTTTCTCAATTTTTCCTTTTATATACGTAACTAATTGTTATGTAATTGATTTTATTCAATACCGCATATCGTGTTGTTACTATCACAACCTTCATTTCTCCAAGTAATAGTTCCATTTGAGTAAAATCGATAACATTATAATTGGTAAATCGATGTCGTGTACGTCACGCCAAAAATATATATATTGTCATCACTAGAGTAAGAGTGAAGGTGGAATCTTTACACATCACTACTAAACAGATAAAGTGTCAACAATTGTAAAACTACTGAATGTCCAGTAGTTTTTCATTTTTAATGTATTTAAAATTAGCAGTTAATTATTTGTCGTGTACGTCACACAGTTAATGGAAGTTTTTGCGTAAGGACAATATGGAAAAACAACAAAAGTTGCATAATAAAGTGCTATCAATTCTAGATGAATTATAAACGCAGATTTTAAAAATGGTATTCGTTTTTCATCATCAGTTCGAACTTAGGAGTTATAGGCAAAAATCTGCAAATTTTTATTTTTTTCTATAATTGAATTATATCTTTTAAATGCGGGGACGGATTTCGATCGTATTTAAATTTTTTATAATTAAGATATAAGTTATTTCAATTTGTGAACCCAAAGTTGAATTATCTTTTTTAGTTTGCGAAATATGTTCCTTGAAAGCTGAAAAATATTAAAATTTTTACATATTTTGAGACTGTAACTTTTTATCCTCTCTTAAATTTTCAAAATTGTTTTTTATATGGTGTAAAACTCTTTATAAAAACTTTACAGAAAACTCTTTGTCAAAAATATATATTTTTTATTTCAATCTTTGGCAGTTTTAGAGATATTTTGAAAAATGTATCAATGTACCAAATAGCTATCCTTGAAACAATATAAACCAACTTACAGAGTTTTTCTAATAGTGACACGCTCCCATGTGAGTCCCACTAACTTTCTTAATCGTGATTTGTAAAAATTCTACCTACACCTTTACCGAATTTCAGTACCCTAGTATGAATATTAATAAAAAAAAAATAATTTTTTAAAAGTGCCACGCCCTATGTATAATTCATCCCACTTTTTCATCGTGCGTTGTACTGAATCTCCCTACCCCCATATAATTTCAATTTCAGTACCATAGTGTCAATATTAACCGAGATACAGAGTTTTTGTAATAGTGACAGGCCAATGAGAAATCCCCATGGATGCCTATGCAACCCCTCTCCGACATATAAACTTTCGCATTCTGCAGTACATTGGAGACGAAATTCACACTCAAGAATACAACATGAATGCCGAAACACCAATATTCAAAGTAAAAAACACCAATAAAGTAGTTTAAATTCGTACGTGTCGCTTACGTCACACAGTATGTCGTGTACGTCACGCTTGCTTTTCATAAATTTTAAAATTTTCTTTAAGTTTAATATCTGAATTTGAATTTGTATAGTTATATTCAAAATGCATATTTTTATTATTATATCCATATTTTGTTTTTGCATTTACGGTTTAGCTGAATTTTCGTGATAAATCGTTATAACATTAAAACTGGTTGATTCATTGTCGCGTACGTTACCCAACATTTGATCGTTTTTTTTCTTTTAACCATCAAGAGAAATTTGGTCAAACTTATTTCTTAAAGTGTAAGAGGTCTTAAGTTATTAATATAATGCAAAAGAATAATGAATAATTACTTGAATATTTAGCAAGCTCCTTTAAAACATAGAAAAAGTCGTACAAATGTCGTGTACGTCACGATGGAATGCCCCTGGGATGATTTTTGGGGAAATATTCTTGTTGACCAATTACGGTTATACGAGAGGTGGGCGTATTCTTTTTTGGTGAAATAAACCAAATTACCGATTTCGGTTATGTCAGAGATGGAATTATTAGTTGGCCGATTTAGTTCTTTTTCGCACCAATTAGATTCTCTGAATTCTCCAATTAGTTTCTCTGAAAAAATGAGGTGTACCAAATTGTATTGCTCCGGAAAAAACACGTACCTTGCTCCGGTAAAAAATTTCACTATTTTCGATAATAGCAATTTTCTCTTTTTCAAATAAAATTTTCTTCAATTAGAATAAATTTTCACATTTTCGTAGAAAAATTTCTTCACTTCTAAGAAATTTAAATATTTCAACGTCTCTAATAATGATTAGTATTTTTCTCGCACAAAAAATTTCTCATTTATAGAGAAAAATTTATTGAAAATGAAAAAGTGTTATTACCCTCCAGTTCGACTCACCAGTGACGAATGAGTGAGTTCACTAGCTATCGGTAATCACCACTGGTTACCCACTAGATTACCTGCAATGCAATTCACTCATGAATTTAACACAGGGATGTCATTGCCGGTAATGATTACATCTCTCTCTTCATTACCATTCACTAGCTGTTTCATGAGGTACACTCATCATTCCTTTTGATAAACAGTTTATGTGGAAGAAAAAACAAATGAAATAAATGTATTTGCATTACCTGCTACATTATCTCGGGTACTAGAATTCACTAGCTACTATTCATGCATGATATCATGACCGTTTAAAGACCAATTGTGATTGCATTGTGATTGAATTGTGATTTTGATAAAAAATTCACTATAAGAAGTTTTTTCTTAAATGAAAGCAAATCTTTTCTCAAAAATAAAAAGTATTTTTCTCTAAAAACAATATATTTTTATATATTTCTCTTTTTCATGAAAGCTTTTTATGAATTTTAGAGAATTTTTAGTATCGCAATTATCATTTCTCTAATTACAAAATTAATAATTTCTAATTATAAAAAAATTTGAGCCATTACGTCATTCCTGAAATAAAAACATTTTTCTCTAGCTTTGGATTTTCACCTGATTTGATTGCTACCTTTCCAGAAACATGGACTAAGCGCGAAGATTACAAACAAGCGCAAGAAATATTGCGTAATCTACACGTTGTCAACGACGCCACCAAAAGAGGCGTAATATTGGGAAAGAATATTTGTTTGCTTCAAGTCGTCGCCTAAAATCGAAAGAAATTTATGTCTATGCCATGACAAAAAGAAATTAATTTGATTCAAATTTTCTCATTTCTTATATACATCAGGTATGCTCGATACAAATTTGGAGAAGAAAAGTTAATTTGGGTTGGTCTCTCATTTCAGCCTTTTGGAAGGCACCCTGGGAGCAATGAAAGCCGATTTAAGAAAAAAAATTAAAAAAATATGTATCGGAGCCCCTTTAAGGGTTGAAAATAGAGGGCAGATATGTTGGGATAAAATGTTGGATAGAAAAAAACCAATGGTGTTCAGGCACACATGTTACCCTGGAAGCGGTGGGGTCAAAGTTCCTAAGAATATAAATTTTGTTTAGGAACTCCCTTAAGGGGTGAAGATTGGGTCAGGTATGTTTCTTAAAAATTTCGTGGAAAAAAATTTAATGGGGGGTCGGTCGAACATTTCACCCATCTAGGGGCAACACTTGGGTAGTTATGGAGTTTTTCGTCTAATTTTTCCACTTTTTAATAATCTTTTACACCGATGCGGCACAACTTAACCCCACGCGAATACGATTTTGTTTTTATCAAAATCCCGTTACTAAAGATCTCCATATATCACTGTCCCAACCCTAGTGCCATAAAGCAAAACAAAACATAGCGATCATACTAGTATCGCTTGGGTTCGAAATTCGAACAATTTTTTCTTTGCCTTTTTATAATTACAGATACAAAATATTTGGTGCACTTCTCCTTTGCAATCTAATTCATTAAAAAATAAAACAATTATCAAAATCGGTGGAGAAACACGAGAGGAAATTGTTCTTTACTGTTTTCGCTACGCCTATTTATAAATATATTAACAAAAAGTACTCTCACGTAGGAAAAAGTACTTTCAGAAGAGTAAAACAGTCCCCTCCAAAATTATCAAATATCATCACTGTTATGCACTTGTCGTGTGCATAACTGTGCATAACCATGTACCATAAATTTATGGTATACAAATTAGACTATTTTGTAGTAAAATAGCTGTTTGAATGGAAATGTAAGTTTTATACTATAGAGTGGAATAAAACATATAATAAATTTTGAATAAAACAGTTGAGTCGTATGGCATTCTTCAAGCGGATTGTTGGGATTGTTGCACGCAACTAAATTGTAAAAATGCTACCTCTATAATCTCAGTGCACATTGCGAATCTGTAACCATCTCTACAAGTTGATGCTCTGGGCTTGAAACATTAGGCTACATGCTTAACCAACTATATTAATAGAATTTTTGTGCATCCTTCTTGACCTCGTACTACTCTATTTCCTCACGCTCACACTCTTCTTATTATACTTTTTTGCGCCTGGATATCGAGGCGTTGATATCCGGTGCTACTGACATCCATATTACTACCGTATTTTGCGGTGCGTCGAAGGCGATCAGTGTTCCTTTTTATGATTCTTTTGTTGGTGTCTTGTTATTAAATGCTCATTCTCCGAACTATTCTGTGGTTTTAGTGAACTTCCATAAGTCTTGATTCACTAGCTCCTCCAAATCTTTGAAAAATAATTTTCCTAAATATCGGAATTGACGATTCTGTTGTTATTCTGCAGTTCACACAGAAGGTGGGTGATTGTTTCTCTTTCTTCCGAATCATTACAGCTTCGACAAAAGTCTGGTGCTGTAATGCCAATCCTATTGACCATAACACCAGTAAGACAGTTACCTGTTAGCACTCCCGCCAGTATCCAGATTTCCCATTTTGCCAAGAGCAGCGGGCTTTTATTCCTGTTCTCGTTTAGTTCTGACTAGAGCCTTTGATATATAATCCTTAGGCTATATATCGTTTTTTCCTTCCGCCTTATAATTCATAGTTTTTTGTTCGCTTTGTTGCAGGTGCAAGAGTTCATTTACTACAACGAACACTCAACGATGGAGCAGATATACGACACAAACAATAACATAACACAGGTTATGGCTGTGCAACCAACTAACTGTGATTATTACTTGGCCAGCAATGTAAGTATTGTATTCAATTTGCGTGCACAGTTGCAGGACTAAAAGTAATTGTCAACAATTTCATTTCCTATCTTGTGTTTCTTGTAGACGTTGCTGCTGCTAACGCTGCTCTCGATGATGACCTGTGCAACCTACCAAGTGATGCGCATATTACTCAAGCTAATTGTACTACTAAGTACGGCAACCTGCTATACTGGCTTCTCGTTGTGGTACTTCTATAAAAAGGAAATCAAATTCGCATTGAAGTAAGTGTTGAAAAAGAGAAGAAAAAAAAAAAAAACATAGAACATCCGGTCACAACTAATGCAATTTTATGTGCAACACATAATTTTTTGCGCCACTATTTTTTATCTAACTGTGCTTATTGCAAAGTGCACATTAAATTAGCCGGCAACTACATTAAAATTGTATGCGTACCTATTTTGTGTCATTTTTTTTCACTCTGCCTTTTTACTGCTTTTAATACTTTTTCACTTACTTTTTTTTTTCTTTTATGTTTTTTCTTAATACTTTTATTCTTATGTTGTATACTTTGGATGTTCCACTCTGTTTGCTGCCTGTTGCTGTTGATGTTAATGCTGCTGCTGCTGTTGCTGCAACATCGGGTGTGACAGCAATGAAGAGGCTCAGCTGCGCTACATAATCGATTCGATTTTTCTCTTCACGTTCATGTTGGCACTTATCTTCCATAGTCATCAAACGGAAGCCACCTACAGGCTGGACTTCATTTGGAAACTACAGGCAACGGGTGAGTACACCGTGACATTCTGCAGTTGTAAACATTATTGACAGCTTCATTGCAGAATTGAATTTAAGTTAAGATTTTTGTAAGAACTTTTGTTGGAATTTTTAATTTTTTTTAAAAATTATAAATGCAAAGAACTTGCCAATGAATTTCTATAAAAAAATTAAAATATTATAGTGCAAGCGAGAAACTTTTCTTGCTTGATATTTCAATTGAATAAATGCAAATGTGTTTTTCTCTATCGCTTTTATGATACTTCTTCAACTATTTACTAATCCCTGAAATGAATTCCCTCGCTTATATTTCTTCGAGTAGCTCTTGTTGTTCAATGTTACAAAAGGATTCTTGAAGCGAAATACTAATGCGCTTTAAAGTCTTTCAAACCTCCCACAGCTTGCACATATTTTACCCAGATCCACGCTGGCATTCCTTCTATGCATTCTATTGCAATCGAAGTAAAATTGCAACATTTTTGCCACACTTTGCGCCATTTTGCAGTGTTGTCTGTTTCATTTAATTTGCATCTGTTTTTTGCAAAATATTTTCCATATTTAGTTGTTTTTTTTTTCTATTTTCTCTACTTGTTTTTTTTTTTTTTTTGTTTATTTGTTCATTCTCCCTTTCTCTATTTGTATTTTCAATTTCTTGCCACAGAGGAAAAAGAGGATATGGAGCATCTGCAAGCGTACAACCGGAAACTGTTGGAAAATATTTTGCCCGTACATGTGGCAGAGCATTTCTTGAGCAGGGATAAAAACATCGATGTAAGTGTGAAAGCGGAAGTTCGTATGAAGCTTGTACGGGGTGGGAGAAGCGTTAATGTAAACATGTTAGTGGTTAGTTGAAGTATTGCTAAGCGTTAGATTGATGGAAATAGCAACCGCAGCACATTAATGCTATGTATTATGATGATTTTTTTAAGTTGCTTTTTTCACTGTTAAGTAAGCATAAACTTCGTTTGTATCTCATCTTGAAAAAGATATGCATGGTCATGCATTTTTAAAGCAACGCTTGACAGTGGTTAAGAAAAAACACTTTACAAAAAAAAAAAAAAACGAAACAACTGAGTACTTTATAAGAACGTACAAGCATGATAAGGTAAAAATATGTAAAATGTTCAGAAAAACTGCACAGCACTGAAAATAATCCGCTAACAAGTAGTTTCAAGAAAGCTTTTGTGTTTACGTTGAAGGATTATATGCAAGATTTGTATAAAAGATAGTTGTTGATGGGCTTGTCTTGAAACATTTTAATTGTTGTTCGTCTAATAAAAAACTTAAATGATAACTCAAGGCAATACATAAAAATAGAAACTTTGAGCTTACGTTGGATAGGCATAAGCTGGAAGATTTTTTTATTATAATAAAAAGTGAAGAGCTTGCTTATAAGTTATCTTGAAGTTTATCTGGGTAATAACACAAATAGGATATACATTAGAGTGTATCGACTTGTATGGGAAAAATCTTACCCTCCATACCGGTACCAAAATAAAAAAGTACATAAAAAATCCTTTCGATTGGTGTACTTTTTTTTTATTTGAACCAATTTTGCCGTCCCCCGAATTGCATTTTTGTGCATTTTTTATCAACTTTTGTACTGGAGACCCGTTATTGGTTGATTTAAAAGGAAAATCAAGCTTATCAATTAATTCCTTTCATATTAAAACACAGAACTGCAAATTTTCATCCCTGTTGACAAATGCTCTGACGAGATATAACAGTTGGTCTTCTGCACTTATCAAACTACTTTTAAGCCTCTAAAAATTTCTAAGAGCAATTTTGCAGTCGATGATCTCTAACTCTGTCCACAAATAGGAGATCAATGGCTTCAGATCAGGGCTTCCCATGGGCCATTCTTCCACCACAATAAAATAAGGAGTATTGTAGCGCAGCCAATCCAGATTTCTGTTAAAAAAACGCATCTCAGGCCTTTAAAACACCTTTACCACACCTATTAAGACATAATTTTTAAAGAATTTTGCTCCAGTTTGTACCCCTTTCGCATAGAAATGCTAAGATGTAGTAGCTTGGTGACAGGCTCCCCACCAAACCATAATCGTAACAGGATGATGACATCATTGAAACCTCGAAACAGCATGTTTAGCTTCTTAAGGCGATAGGCCATTCTAGAACTTTCGAAAAATTAATCAATTTTTTTTTAAATGATCCTTTATGACTTTGAAAAAGAGAAAATTAGTATTATCGTAAAAAGAGACATTTTTTATCGCAGAAAGATAAGTTTTTTCTGAGTAGAGGTTCCTAATTCTTTCTTATCTTATTGCTTCCTTATAAATGCATTGACTTTGCTTATGGCAGACCCTTTGCTTCCAAGGAAGTTATTATTTCGGTGACTCTCTCAAAATTCGGTTTTATATATTGTCACCTTATTATAGAAAGGACGTTACTCATAATTTTACGGAAAAATACAAATATCTTAGCAACTTCTTAAAATGTTTTGTAATTAAGATATATTTAGTGCAAATTGTAGTGAAAATCGTCAACAAAATCAGTATTTAAAACCATATTTCAGTTTTTTTGGTCTCATGGAGGGCATTCTAACAGAAACAAAACACGATTTCGAAAAATAATGAGTTTCAATATGATGTTTAAGATCCCGATATAGTTGGGATTTTTATAAGCGTTTTTGCTAGCTTTATAGATTCAACAATAACAACAAAAACAAAAGCTTTGCACTGGTTTTAAGTCGGGATTGCGATAATGGCACTTTAATATGTAACGATTGGAATTAAATTTTTTTTTATGAAATTAGTTTGCATATATTTTGCATATTTTTGGCATATTTTTTGCATATTTTTTGCATATTTTCGATACGCATTACAATTTGTTATATTTGAACGGTAAAACGTCAAGATACAAAATTTGGTATCAATCTGATGAAAAATATTCAAATATGCAAAATCCGAGACATACTTATATACCGAGTTTTATTTTATTTTATAACTCAGAAATTAAAATTTATTATTAAGTTTTTTTTTTTCTCTCTGAAATTAAAGTTATTTTTTGGGTTTTTTTTTTAATCAGAAGATTAAACTTATTTCTAAGTTTAATTTTTTTTAATTGGAAAATAAAACTTATTTTTGACGTAGAATTACGTCTTACAGCGCGGCTTGTATGGGGTCATTTTAACAGATTTTTTTCAAGGCCATGAAACTTTTTCGACGAATACTTTAGGGTATACCTACAGCCTTTAGTGCTCATCGTTCAAAGATAATATATATACTAAAATATTAGATATATCCTGCGCTGAATGAATATATAATTTTGGATTTTGTCACTATTATACAAAAGTCACAATATAGCAAAATGTAAGAAGAAAAATATCTTTTGTTTATATAAGAAAATCAAGCTGCTTATGCTGTGCCTGCTGCTTTCTTTGTTTTTGTTTCGTTGTTTTTGCTTGTGTTGGTTTTGTCTTGTACGAACTTGATTCTCTACTCAACGGTATTGACAGCATTGGTTCTCTACTTCATGTTAAGAGGGTGATCCGATTAGATTTAAGTCTTATGAAAAAAATTACTTGCATCATATTTCGTTTTGTGCTATTACACAAACTATTCATCAGACAAACACGAAAATGGCACCCGTGGAAAGGCCATTTGCTCAGCTTGAGCCACCATCCGATTTCTTGAAAAAATTTATTTTTTTAAAATTAAATTGAAGTAAAATTGAGTGTAGCTCGCAAATTATACCTCAGACAGAGACGACAGTGACACCAATGAAAAGGACATTCGCTTAACCTTCTTTTCAACTAAGTCAATGATCTCAACCTGTCAAACTTTACAAAATGATTGAAAGAATTGGACATTTTGCTTATTTCTTTTGCTTGCTCTATTTATCATGCTTACTTTGAACTTTTTCTGTGTTCTGGTCTAAATAAGAAGTCAATCACTTGAGTGTTATTCATTTGTTTATTAATTTTCGGAAGATATATCAAAAATATGTGCAAAATAGACAAAACAATCGAACTAAAGAGGCAAAGCAGAAAAGATTACTATTTAAACGGAACTAGTAAACCTGTTGCCCGAATTCGAGCAATTCAATAAAAATTTAGTGTTAGAAATATAAAGACGTTTAATATATGATATTCTATTCAAGAAGCTATTATACTCAATAACGATATATTCAGTCTCAATAATGATATAAAAGATCATTATCTGAATGGTTTGACTTGAAACGTATGATCTGACACTAAATTTTTTAATGTAACTATTAAAATACGAAGACGGACTAACAGTTATATTACTAATGAGACAAACATTATTACTATTCGAAAACATCGCAGCTTAACTCTTCCAGCTATAAAACATAACTAATTAAAAAAAAACGCAGTGAAAAAAAAATTTAAGACATAATACTAAGAGATATTTCAGAAATTAATAAAAGGTACTAACAGAACACTTACAACATCGATTTATATTACCTATAGATGAAAAAACGCCAAAAAACACAAAAAAAAATTTATTTTTTGAAAACCGTTGAAATTTGACTGAGTTGTTTGCTCGGAAAGTGTAACTTTTGATTTTGGAACTGCATTTTTCGGACAATTGACATTTGAGGAATGCATAAAAGATAATTTTGGTTAAAAATTTTTAGTTTTGAAAAAAACTGAAATGCAACCAATTCATAATCTCTTCTAAAACTAAATTTCAAATCGATTAAATAGCGGATTTTTGTACAAAAATTTTATTTCTGTTTTAAAAGGTTGGGAACCCCCTGAAGCGAAATCACAATTTTTAAAAGTGGTTTGCACATTTACAGCCTAAACCTGATTTAACGACATCTGAATCGATAAAATCGGTCCATTGGTCTGGGAGGAGTTGAAGTCACAAAAAAAACCGTAGCCTATTAATTTTATAGATTTTACCTCAACACTTACGATACTATCGAAACTGTTTCTTTTTTTTAGTTTTTTATTTTTTTTTTTCTCACAAAATAAGACCTTGAAATTTCTAAATCAACTAATAAAATGTCAATTCACAATATATTGACAAAATTTTATTTATTTCCTTTTAGTAAGCGTATTTTTTTTTTAATAAAAAACCATAATACAAAATAACTTATGTTGGTAAATTAAAACATAAAACTAAGAAATGAGGAGATTAGAATAAAATTAAAAAACTCTAACATCAGTTAAAAAAATTATACAAAAAAAATTTTATTTTATAAGTAAAACAATAAAACTCACATGATAAGCTTTATCAAAAAAATATAACTTAAAAAAAAAATTCATTTTTATTTTGTGGAAAAAAAAATAAAACTCAAAAAAAAGTTTTATTTCAGAATGAAAAAAAAACTTAACCATAACAGTTATTTTAAAATTTTTAATATAAAACTTAAAAAAAAATAAAAATCTTTATATTTTTATACCCCCACGAGTAAGGGGTATATTAATTTTGTCACGACGTGAGTAACGCCCATAAGGAGGCGTGGTAGGTACAGAAAAGTGTATATATTCTTGATCAGTAGCACCACCTGAGTTGATTTAGCCATGTCCGTCTGTCTGTCCGTCTGTCCGTCTGTCTGTCCGTCTGTCTGTCTGTGGACACGATTACAGCCGTAATTTTGAAGCTATCGTGCTGAAATTCGATATTTAAGCTGCCTTTTAAAAAACTAAGAAAAAGTTCGAGAATGGTCTAAATCGGATGAAAACCACGCCTACCTCCATACAACCCCAATGATGAAAACTCCATAAAGAAACGAATATTTACGCTACAAAACTTAAATTCGGTATTTATATAGTCTATGACAAAAATCAAATGTGTTAGAAAAATGGGCGTCATCCAACCACTAACACGCCCAACTCCCATACAACCCTGTTATTGTACCTAAAAGTTAAATACCTATAAAAGTTAAATTAAATATTTATTATTTTTATTTAAAAATTGAGACGTGAGAGAAAAATGGGCGTTATCCATCCACGAACACGCTCACCTCCCATACAACCCCAAAATTGAAAACTATATAAAAAGGCTTCTGTCGAAGCTACAAAAGCAAAATTAGATATTTATTCTTTTTATAATAAAACCAAGATGTGTTAGAAAACTGGGCGTCATCCACCGATGAACACGCCCACCTCCCATACAACCCCTAATTGAAAACTTTATAAAAAGGCTTGTCTTTACTTTGTAGGATAACAATTTGATATGAATGTATTTTAGACGTCATCAAAATATTCAAATTTTTTAAAATCTCATATAAAAAGAGCTGCAATTAATGATTTTGTACCATTACGAATCGCCCGTGGGGGTATTTTAACTTCGGCCAAGTCGAAGATATACCTTACTAGTTTAACATAAAATTAAACAAGGATCAATTTATTTTACGTGACATTCTTCTCTAGTGGCTCTAACATAATGATTTTTTCCTTCAAAATGTTCAAAATAACAGTTATGTTCTGTCCCTGTAAGAAACATAAAAAACCATTAAAAGTAAAAATAATTTTGCAACAGACTAACTTAAGATTCCTTTTTTAATACGAGAGCCAAAAAACTACTGCAATTATAGAGAGGGTGCGATAAAACCATGCGAGATAACGCCATATGGCTTTATCTCCCATCGCATTGAGAGATAATGACATATTTTATTTTTGGCAATTGAGAGACAAAACCATATGGCGTTATCTCTCAATTCATTGCTGTTGCATTGTTATTGTTGATTTGATTGTTATTCATTATATTCCGTAACTTTATTTATCCTTTTACAGAATTTTTACACCTCAATTAGAACATTCTGTAAAAGGGAAAATCATTAGCTTTTGTTTTTTCAGTGAAAACTAAGGATTTTCTCAATGAAACGTTTGAGGTTTTCTTTTACAGAGAAAATTGTCATTAGATTGGCTCTCAGATTCTCGGCTATAAGAAACATTACCAAAATAAACCTTTTAAAATAAAATATCAAATGTGATATAAAGCCATGTGAGATAACGCCATATGGCCTTATCGCTCTTTGTGATGGGAAATAAAGCCATACAGAAATTTTGACAAAAATATTGCTTTATCACTCTTCGAATTGAGTTATAAAGCCTTATGGCGTTATCTCGCATGGCTTTATCGCACCCCCCCCCCGCAATTAAATACATTTTACGATTCATGATTCCGTTCCTCATTAGTGTGGAATCAGCCACATTTCACCTTAAAAAGAATTATACTAGAGATAAAGAATAAAAGAATAATGGTCTGAAGGAGGAAAATCCATTAAGATTGTGATTCAAAACTTTTTAGGCAAACTTTCTGAATTTTTTCGAGTTGCCTTGGTCCAAGAAATATTTTAAATATTTCGTACTATCACAATATGGTATATCTTTTATATCATTGTGTGATATCAAGAGGATACGCTAATACGTAACTGATCAATTAAATTGAGTCCTAAGGTGGTGTCTGGAAGTTAGATGATGTTAGTTATTTTTAAACATTTCTGAAAATTATAAGATTTTTGTAAGCTTGCACTTAATGCGAACTCTAACCGTTCCAAAATTTATTCTAACTGAGATTAGAGTGGTGACCGTGGCATGCAGGTTAAGTGTGTGGCTTGTCATGCTCGGAGCCCGGGTTCGTTCCCCAGCCGCGGCGAAAAGTTTTTTTCAATAAAAAATTTTTCTGATTGGTCACCACCTCTCTGCAGACAATGGCAAAACCTCAGAGAGTAAATAATGCCATGTAAAGCTTCTTGAGAACATGAACTTTAGCCGTTCGGAGTCGGCATAAAACATTTAGGTCCAGTTCTCGGTCAATTGTGTGCAAACATTTAATAACACACACAACACAATTGATCATTAGAAGCTCAGTCAAAGTCCTTTCAAGGGCTGAAATGGCCAATTTGTTTTTTTTTTTTTTGTTTTAAGATTAAAGTAAATCAATAATTTCATATTTTTTTTCCTTAATAAAACTAAACCTGTTCCGTAGTTTTTGAAAATCAGGTTAAGGTAATCAAGTGTCAAGCAGTGCAC
The DNA here is from genome assembly GCA_958299015.1 of Tetanocera ferruginea. Classification (NCBI taxonomy): domain Eukaryota; kingdom Metazoa; phylum Arthropoda; class Insecta; order Diptera; family Sciomyzidae; genus Tetanocera; species Tetanocera ferruginea. Next base: position 94,744,001 of record OY282644.1, on the reverse strand, counting down.
AACAATAAATTTCAACACTGGTTTGACGTTTTTGAAAAAAAAAACAAGAAAAACATTTAATGAGATAACAACAAATCTCATTAAATTTTTCTGCCAACATTCTGATGTGGCTTCTTTTTGAGTTTGTAGATAACGTAAATTGAAAATGTAACTCTTATTCAAGTCTGTTTCGACGCACTTATATTTATTGAGTGGGCGGAAAAACATTAACGCAGTTAACGGCTCTCAACAAGTTGCGCATTTGAGACTGACACACATATACATACGTACATATCAAACACACAGGCAGCAGTGTAGCATGAATTTGTTTTTATTCAAGGCTCATTAGTTTCAGAAGTGCAACAGTGTTAAATTGCATTTTTCAATTTATCTCAATTTGTCTTTCTTCCCTCGAACAATTTCCGGCGACTTCACATCATCATCAATATCAATGCACACAACAACGAAAACTACTCAAACTGCTACAACATGTCAACAAAATGCCAAAATGTGCAATGTATGTATGTAACCAACACATTAAACTAATGCACCCACACAACCATACTTTAACGGCTGACCTGGTTTAATGGCTGCCACAGGATCTCTATCACGAACAATGTGATAGCGTCTGCATTTTATTTGCATCAATACCAAACTTTTCCGAATTTTATGTAGAGCTGGAGGCAAACAACGAGGGTGTCGAATGTCTGCGTCTGCTCAACGAGATAATCGCGGATTTTGATGAACTATTAAGCGAGGAACGTTTTCGGTAAGTACGCGTTGTTGCTAGCGTTTTAAGTATATTTAAGCTGTTGTTTTAGATGATTCGATAAGTGTTTTTCTTTTCTTTAAATTTTTTTAGTTATATTGAAAAAATCAAGAGCACGGGTGCCACTTATATGGCCGCCTCTGGTCTCACTGCCAACACTTGTGATCAAGTCAATTATCGCCATGTCACCGCAATGGCCGAATATTCACTACAACTTTTCGAAAAAATCGAAGAGGTTAACATGCACTCGTTTAATAATTTCCGCATGCGCATTGGTAAGTCTTTCATGACTAAAAGTAGTCAGAAATACATATTTTTATTCTATGTATATAATAAATCCTGAGATATTTTTCTCTTTTCTCAAAATATTCTCATTTTATTTCATTGCAGGCATCAATATTGGACCTGTGGTAGCTGGTGTCATTGGGGCAAGAAAGCCGCAGTACGACATCTGGGGCAATGCTGTTAATGTTGCATCACGCATGGACTCAACAGGCATTATTGATCATATACAGGTACTTTTTTCGAAATTTAAGTATCAGATTTTAATAATTCCTCGTGTCATCGTATAACAAATATTTTTTAAAAAACTTAAGTATATAAAAATTCAAGAACCTTTACCAACCGTTACCAGTCAATTTTTGCCTGTTTCCTGTCGTACCTACGTTCTTAATTTATATCATTTATTATTAATAGATTAAAACATATTGACTGATATGAAGGATAGGAGAGGTAGCAACATAATAAATATCTTTAATTTAACCCTAAACTGGTATATCTCAAAAAAATCAGACTAACAGTACATGTGATTCCAGATACCACGCCAATTTAAAGTGAAAAAAAAGAAACAACAATTTAGTTAAAAATATATGTTTCTTTTTTAAGCAGGCCAAAAGTTAAATATTTTTATACCCCCACGCGCACTTCGTAAGGGGTATATTAATTTTGTCACGACGTGTGTAACGCCCATAAGGAGGCGTGGTAGGTATAGAAAAGTATATATATTCTTGCTCAGCATCTCCACCTGAGTTGATTTAGCCATGTCCGTCTGTCTGTCCGTCTGTCCGTCTGTCTGTGGACACGATTGTGGCCGATATTTTGAAGCTATCGTGCTGAAATTCGATATTTAAGCTTTTTTTTAAAAAACTAAGATCAAGTTCGAGAATGGGCTAAATCGGATGAAAACCACGCCTACGTCCCATACAACCCCAATATTAAAAACTCCATAAAGAAGCAAATATTTAAGCTACAAAACTTAAATTCAGTATTTGTGTAATTAATGTCAATACTGAGGTGTGTTCGAAAAATGGGCGTGATCCACTTACTTACACGCCCACCTCCCATACAACTCTAATATTGAAAACTATATATAGAGGCTTGTGTCAAAGCTACAAAAGTAAAATTAGATATATATTAATTTTATATAAAAAGTAAAGACACGATAGAAAAATAGGCGTCATCCACCCACGAACACGCCCACCTTCCATACAACCCCAAAATTGAAAACTATATAAATAGGCATCTGTCGAAGCTACAAAAGTAAAATTAGATATTTATTATTTTTTTTTTAAAATTGAGACGTGTTAGAAAAATGGGCGCCATCCACCTACAAACACGCCTGCCTTCCATATAACCCCAAAATTTAAAACTCTATAAAAAGGCTTCTCTTTAAGCTATAGGAAAAAAATTTGATATGTTTGTATATTATATCAAAACTAAATCGTGGAAGAAAAGTGGGCGTCATCCGCATACGAATACACCCACCTCCCATACAACCCATAAAAGTGAAAACTCTATAAATACGCTAATATTTAAGCTACAGACCTGCAATTGGGCATTTGTGTATTTTATATCAAAACTGAGGCGTGTTAGCAAAATTGGTATTAACCACTCAAGAACACGCCCACCTCCCATACAACCCCTAATTGGAAACTTAAGAAAAAGGCTTGTCCTTACTTTGCAGGAAAACAATTTGATATGAATTTATTTTAGACGTCATCAAAATAGTAAAATTTTTTGAAATCTCATACAAAAAGAGCTTCAATTTAAAATTTTGTACCATTACGAATCGCCCGTGGGGGTATTTTTACTTCGGCCGAGTCGAAGATATACCTTACTAGTTTCTTATTTAGACCGAATTTTGTGAATTTTGTTGTTGTATTTATTTTGGTTTTGAATATTTTTTAATACAAGTAACAGAAAGATTAACTAGTACTCGACCGTTTAATCGGCATCGGCATCGGCATTGGCTGGTATCGGCAGTAAATTAAAGCTTCGGCATCGGCATTGTTTCAAAACTTTTTAAATGCAATCGGTTTTATATCGGCAACTTGAAACTCAAGAATCGACATCGGTGCAAAAATCGAGGATCGGTCGAGCACTAGACTGACTTTTACTTTTTTTAGCATGATCCCACAGACCAAGTATACCTGTTAAGGGTTAAGTTTCTCGCATTGAATAGTTTTTGACTTGTGGATTTCACTTTCAAGAAACTTTATAAAAAAATAAAATAAGATCATTGAGAAAAAAAAAATGCTGTTCAATCAAGCTCACGTCTAGTATTTGTTTCGGAGGTGTGAGCTAAAAACAGTTTTTAAATTTAATTTTTGAAAACAGATTTTTGTTTAATGTTTTCATTTCTAAATATTAGACAGAATATGTCTTAAGAAAAATAGCAAAGTGGCGCAAATTTTTTTAGAAATCGATTTTTGAGGTTAGAAAATGTACTTAAAATGGGAAAATTTGATATAATTTGTTTGATCCTATTTCATGTTTAAGCTATAAATGTATACAGCGTGACGACGAATAACTGCTTCTAACGTTTTTGTTTTATTTAAAAAAAAAAAGAAAGTGATTGACACAAAAGGAAACCGCACCAAAATACTCATCGATTGTCCAAATATACTTTAAAATATCCTCAGAGATAAATGATATAGACTCCAAAGAGACCCTGGGTAAAGAATTCATATAATCAGAGTATACTTCATCAGAATTCAACGAGTCCGCACAAAAAGATTTCCTGAAAAAATAGCAAAAAAAGCCACAAATTATAGAAGATCATTCGAAAATCCGTTAAGAGTTTTGAAAGATGAAGGAAAAAAGGATGTTTTTTTTTTAGTATTTATGAATTCTCCCCAAAATCTCTTTGGATATGTCAATATTCTCGGCTTAATATTGTCTAAATATTCATTATATAATATAATTTGTGTACCAAGGGTACGCCGAGTTTTTCGGCGGCCTCGGCAGTAGAGTTGTGAGAGTGTTTGACTGCCAACCCAGAGGTTCTGGGTTCGAACCTGGTAGGCCATTTCCTTCGCTTTTAACTTTCTTTAATTCTTTCCTTCTTTTTTCTTATCAATTGAAATGAATAATTCATCAATATGTACGACTTTGGAAGTTGTAGTTGGTGGTAGAGATATTTGTGAAATGAGATTGCTAATAAGTCGAATTGACTGAGGTAAAGGCATAATATTGGCTCGTATTCAAATTGACATGTTGATATAGCTCTCTGCCACACATACAACATTCTATACTTATTTCACTTGAACTTTCCTAGCTACTTATCTTTATCCCAACTGACCAATGCAGATTGACTAAATAGGTTTGACACCTGAAATCCTTATGTTAGGTTAGGTTGTCACGGCTGTCTCTTATGAGACACACATAGACAAACTAGACCCGTTTTAATACCAGGGGGTTAATTATTTGCCAATTTTATTTGAACCAGTTGGAACTATTAATAAAGCTTAGTAGTCTGTAAACCGAAGATTTAGAGACTGTCTAGATCACTATAAAACTAGTAAGAGGTTGCAGTTTTTAGCTAGCGCTGGGCATGTGCAGAGAAGATGTGTTGTGGATTCTTCCTCCTCCTCATCTCTACAGCTTCTGTCAAAATCGTTATTAATTAAGCAGTGCCCTGTTAGGACGCCGATAACAGTATTTATTTGATCCCTTCTGAGGGAGATTAGTTCTTTCGAGCGTTTCAAGTTCAGAGTTGGTCAAACCTGATGCACCGTGTTGCATTTGTTTCTCGTAGACCACTTTATGTTGGTGCTTTTAAGGGATATATCATTTGTGAGTAGTTTACATGTTGTAAGAGGCATACCAATTCTTTCATTTTCTCTCGCTAAGTTTTTGGCAGTACCATTTCAATCTAGTTCTTCTGCCTTGCAGTTTCCTGGAAAGTCTCTATGCCCGGGGATCCAGCATCTGCGGCAGCTTACGACTGTTTTTGATGTTATTTGAACAGATTCCAGGGCTTTCAAAGCGGCTTTACTATCAGTTAGAATGCATATATCCTTTGCTGATATTTCATTCATCTGAAGCCAAGTAACAGCTTCATGTGAGGGAGCCTAAAGGCGATAAGTGTTTCGGAGTAGACTCCTCCCCCCCAATTTGCCATCCAATATTGATCCGTCGGTGTAGATTTCAATTGCATTACTAGTTGGAGGGCTTCCAGTATCCCATTCATTTCTGGAGGGAATAGATACATCAAACTTTTTGTGGAAGAAAAGTTTTTGCGTGATGGAGTCGATTTTGGGTATTTGAGGAAAGAGTTCCCTAATGCTTGAGTGTCCTATTGTACCTCCCTCCCATTGAGAGGTGGTTTCCAGACGTATCGCTGTGTAACCAGTCATCTGTTTTGATAGGATATCAAGTGGTATAAGGTGGAACATTGTGTCGAGTGCGTCTGTAGGAGTGGTTCTCAATGCTCCGCTGATGCATAGCTCTGATGATCTTTGAACTTTGCGAAGTATGTTGAGGTGTATTTGTTTGTTCAGTGCAGGCCACCAGACAAAAGCACGATAAAGCAAAATTGGCCTTATAATAGCGGTATAGAGTCAGTGTGTGTAACGTTTAGTTCCCATTTGTTACCCACTGCCTTTTTACATGAATATAGGGCTATATTGGCTTTTTTATCGAGCAGGTTGGGTTTCCAATTTATTTTCCTATCTAAGATAAGACCCAGGTATTTTGCTTGATCCGAGAAATTAAGTCGTGTATTTCCCAGTTTTGGAGGACTAATTGTGAGTAAGTTGTGTTGTCTCGTGAAGATCACTAACTCAGCTTTGTCTTGATTTACGCTGAGTCCACAGCTGGAATTTTACGAGGGTGTTTAAGCAATTTTGCTTTCACCCAATTTACGAGGGTGTTTAAACAATTTTGCATGACACCCCTTATTTTCCTGTGGTGATAATGGCAAAGTCGTCAGCAAAGGCTAGCACCCCTCTCTCTCTAGTTTAATCAGTAGTTCATTCACCGCTAGGTTCCAGAGTAAAGGCGAGAGAACTCCTCTTTGAAGTGTTGCCTTGGCACAGATCTTAGCGTCGATGCTGTTCCGAGATTTGCACTTAAAATTCTGCCTATTAGCATTTGCTTTATAAGTGCTATCAGCGCAGCATCCACCTCAGCGCCGTCAGTGCATAAGTGATAGCCCCTGCCTTAACGTTGTTAAAGGCACCTTCTATATCGATGAATGCTATCATTGTATATTCGTTTTGGTAAAGGCTTTTTTCAATGGCAGATACTATGGAGTGGAGAGTTGTTTCCACGGATTTACCTTTAGCGTAAGCATGTTGCGCTGGCGAAAGTGGGTTCACTTCTATTTTTAGTCTCAAGTAGGGATGTCGGAAAAACATCGATGCATCGAAAATATCGATGTTTTGCTTCGATGCATCGAAAAATTTTCACTCGATGTTTGAATAGCCGATGCATCGATGTTTTTTAAATATCGAAAACTGACATCACTAGTACAGCGAACCACCATTTTTTTTTTTCAATTGTGCAAAAAAATAAAGCGAGCATTCACAGGTTTTCTACTTATAACTCTCTCTCTGTAAGTCAAATTGGGAATAGATTTTTAAAATACAGATTAATAAAAACCCTTAATTTTAAGGAGAGTTTTGGAGGACTTAAAAATTTAAATTTTTATGATTTTTGTGGTTTAACGAAAACGTTTTTGACCAGATTCGATAGTCCATTAGAAACATATATAGCTCAGGTATTATAATTAATTTGAAATTATGTTCAATTTTACTTAAACATATTTTGTTGTTTAGTAAAATCTTAAAAATCGTCTACATGCATCGATGTATGCCCTCCAATGCATCGAAAGATATCAATGTACATTTCGATGCATCGAATCACTGAAAAACATCGATGTATTTTTCCCATTGACATCCCTAGTCTTAAGTGGATATCTATTAATCTCTCGAGAGTTTTAAGAAGGAAAGAGAAGAGACTAATATGTCTTAGGTACTTTGGGTTAACATGTGACCTTTTTCCTGCCTTAGATATGAAAACTACCTTCACGGATCTCCAGCGTTTTGGAATGTGATTCAGGTCAAGACAGCTTTGGAAGATCATCAAAAGAGATTGGCTTAGAATGTCGTAGATTATTTTAATTTCAATTGGGGCTTTGCCGTCTGGTCCTGGGTACTTGAACGGTTTGATACTTTCCATTGCCCATTTAAGCTTCGATTGTGTAATGTCTAATAAGATGTCAAGAGCGGGTAAATGCTCTTCCAGTATTGGAACATTCCCTATCTCTGAACAGCCTGGGTTGTGAGTTTCCGCTAATAAATTTAGAGATTATTCACTAGTGGTAGCCCATGTTCCGTCTTCTTTTCTCATGAAGCTCGGGTTAGGAGGGCTGGTTACGAAAATTTTCGTAAGTCTTGACGCGGCTCGCGGACGGAGGTTTGTGATATTTCTTCACAGAAGGTTCTACAAGATTGCCGTTGTGCCTTTCTTGTATTCTTTTAGAGCCATTTTTTAGGCTATGCACGCATCGGTGGATCCAGTGGCTTTTGCTTTTTTGAAGAGCTTTCGGCTCTTGTTTCGGAGCCTTTCTAGCTTAGTGTCCCGCCAAGGGGGCTTTTTCTTCCTTTTTGATGTTTTCAGTGGAGACGTGGCGTCAAGAGCTTTATTCCTTGATGTGGTAAGATTATCTACTAGTTCGCCTAAGGAATTTTTGCAGGTGGGAGGAGATGGTAGTCCATTACTGAGATCTGTTTTTAATGTATCTCTAAGTAGAGACCCCATTTAAGTTGTTTTAGATAACGGAAACTGCGCGATCTCGGAGCATAGTCAATCTGTGCTTGAGGTAGTAAGTATCTAATAGACTACGAAAAATTTAAATGTACCGAAATCTAACAAAAAAAAATTATTAACACCACAGGTAGACCAAAATTGCTTGAAAAAAAGTTGTCATCATAAAAAATGCTTCCATCCATGCTGACAGCTCTTATGTAACTTTCTCTTAATTCTACCAAAATAAAACAAAAAAAGCACAATAAAGGACAAAACAAGATATGTATATAAAAAACTCAATCCAAATCCATCACTTCCTTTGTCAATAACAACTACAATATAACAATATAAACAATACAAAATCCCAAAGTTCAGAAAAGTGATTCACATTCAATATTCTCCGAGGATTATTTTTCAACGCATATCATTTTATATTGTTTCTGTTTATTGGTTTTTATCACTATATTTTTCCCATTTAAACGTCTGACTGCGCACTGTTATTGCAATAAGTGGTTACTTTGTTGTGTTTCTGCTGGTAGTTATTGTGTAGTGTAGAGGCGGCACCGTGGGCAACCACTTTGCGCCAACAAATTGTTGCTTTCCTGCTGCTTTGCCATAAGCGATAATCTTACATTTTGACACCAACTTTGAAGGGTTTTGCTGGAGTTTGTGGGTGTGTGTGTTTGGTTGTAATATGCGTGCTTTTGTGTGTGTGTTTTGGCCAAACATACAAAATCCACAAAGAACTTAATCCTTAAAGGAAATATTATTTGCTACTCGTCCTTAATAATATTTTAGAAAATTCTTATTGTTTGTACATAGCAATTGTTTCTGTTTCCGTTACTTATCTTTCTCTGCATTTATTTATTTATTTTTCATATCGTTTGCAACACTTCAAGGTCACGCAAGAAACATATCAAATTCTGGAGTGTCGTGGCTTTCAGCTAACTTGTCGTGGCAGCGTCAATGTCAAAGGCAAGGGTTCGATGATAACGTATTTTCTCAAAGGCAAGCAACCCGTTTCTAACTCCATTGCGCCGCTGGCTGCTTTAACTACAGCAACACCCATCAGTACTTCCTTGGTCAGCAACATTGTGCCAAATACTCTGCCCATCGACACGCAGCCATCAAACCCCACAGCTACCATTGCCAGCACCGCAGCACAAACAACAGTCGATTTGGCCAAAGTCGCAAATAGCCGTGCCAACTCTGAAGATCTCTCGCCACTCGACGACGACCTCGATGCACGAATGCAAGCTGACAGTCTAACAGCTCAGCGTCGCAAGTCATTGTGTCGACAGCACAACATTTCTTCATCATTTGGCACCACAGTCAGTACCAGCTCCGGCATCACTTCGTGTCCTTCTAACAGCGCTAGCGTGCAAACCATCAATATTGTTACGCCGCTGCCCACACTCAAGTCAGCATCGGCGGACAACCCTGTTGAAATTGGTGCCACAGCAAATCGTTTGCCGTCACTGCCTAAAAAACCAATCAATGAGTTAAAGGATCAGCTGACGGCGGAGAAGACTGGTCTCAAGGATTCCATAGAAAATCTAGAAATATTGCTTAAGAATAACATAAGTCTCTCAGATTTGAGCAACAAACAGCAGTTGAGTCTCAGGCCAACAGAATCCACACGCAGTTTGCTTAAGAAGGACATCATTGTACAGTTCAAGAGCGAGACGGTGTCCACGCTCAAACGCAAGTCAGTGACAACGATTACAACCACAACAACAACAACACAAGTTGAAAATCTCAGTCAAGAGTATAGTTTGCATGAAACGGAAAAGAATGCGGATGATGTTGATGGTGAAGATGATAATAAAAAGATGCAGCAGTTAACGCTGGAACCCCAACGTTCGCCCATCAAGGCATCACAGTCGATGAGTCCCATCGGGCTGTGCACAAATCCTTTTGTGCTGCCCAACAGTCGCAGCCTGACGCTTATATCAACAAAAGCTGCCAACGGTTATCTGCTACAGGATGTGCCCACCTAGTAGTTAGCAGTCTCGACTACAGCGGCGCAATTTCCACACCATGTAATTATTTTGTAAAATTAACTTTTTTTCTCTAGCTAGCTAAAAATTATAAATTTGTAAAAATATTCACTAGTGCAAATACTAACATATGAGCTGGAGATGTACAGGTTAGAAGAAAATACAAATATCTATTGGTTCTCAAAGCACACTAAGCATTGCTTGAACCATTTTGTACAGTTTATGCTTAAGACTAAATAATTTATTTATTAAGCTTAGATAAAGAAGATAACAAGCACAAAAGTGTACCTAAAGAATGGTTTGCAATTTTGAAAAAAAATTAGTTACTTAAAAATGCAACGAATTAATTTTTGCTCAACACAATAAAACATCTTAAATTAATTAAAAAAAAAAAAACAACTGAAGTTATGATGGTTGCAAATAAAATAATGGTTAAATTTGAAATTGAAGGTTTCTAACGAGAATATTTCATAAACAAATGGGAACAATTTTAAGAAGTCATACAAATATTTTCTTTTCAGAATGTGTGTAAATAAAATTCGGAAAACTTGGGGTTAAGCGATGTATGATATCGAAATAAACTAGGCGTTAGATTTAAATACAAATTTTTAGCGGTTACTTACTTACAGTAAGTTTTTGAAGTTATGATATTAGAAAAATACTTTTTTTGAAATTTGTTTATTGTGAAATTAACTAGGTTAAAATTTGCACACCTATTCAGTATCAAGAGCAACCCAAAGTTAGGCAACCATCTTGTATAAACTTTACCAACTTTATTATATGTGCATAAAAATGAGGCAACAGTACTGTACTTACTAAAGGAAACTTCCTTTTGAACCAAAATGACTTCATTTCCTTTCAAATTTCTAATCATAGTTTTATTAAAAATTCATTACTTTATTCAGTTTAAAATGGTTTAGTTGGTAAAAGAGATGTTAGTGGATGGGATTGCTTAAGGGAGACTTCGCATAAACAGCATTTTTGTAAGGATGTTTTTACAAAAAACTGAGATTATTTAATGAATATAAATAAATGTTGCATATTTCTAACTGCAACATTACATTTTTTTTATTTTTATAGAAGTTTTATAGCTAAGAAGCGGTTTTTATTTTAATTTATGGAAATTTCACCAAAAAAATAATATTTGTTACCCAAATTTTTGAAAAAAATTTTTAATAAATTAAATTTCGGACATTTGTTTTGGAGTTCAAAGACTAAGAAAACTTCTGTTATGTTGTATTTTCTGTTCAAACTTATATTTGAATTTTGAAGATTCTCCGAAAAACCTGATTTTAAGTAAAAATACGATAAGCGTTATTTAAAATTTAAAAAAATCTCAAAATTAATTTACCCCATAAGCTTTCCAAACAAGCTTTAACAAAAAGAAATTGTATTTTTTTGAGACACAGTAATGAGGACCTGAGATCCGTAAAGTTTACAAACTTTCTTCCCGTATCGAAAATGCTATTCGCCCCAATAGACCGCAATCAACTCACGTTGTAAGTACCTTATATAATTCGTTTAGAGAGAAATTGAACATCCCGAAAAATTTTTTGAGATTCTGTTTTTAGACTTAGGTCTAGGCAAATGTCGAATAACATCATCGAATAACGAATAGATCTGATGCAACGGCAGTGCAGATGATATGCTAAAAACTTTCAACAATATTGAAATTAATTCTCAAATTAACATTTCTATGTTCATCTTTGGTTTAACAATCGACAGGCTACTAAAAACTGTCCCAGAAATAACTGTCAATTTGCTTTTAGGTTATTTATAAAAAAATGTTACCTCTATAGCAACATATTTGGTACTTAAATAAAGTATGAATATTGCAGATTAAAAAAAATACTCATTAGTAAAATAAAAGAGCTACTGAAAAGATGTCGTCTCAACAAGAAGAAAAGCGGAGAGCAATTATTTGCAAATACTTGGAAAACCCAAGCACCACATGCAAAAAGATCGCTAAGGATGTTGGCGTGTGCGTAAAAACTATCGGAAGGACCATTAAACGATACAAACAGCTTGTTCCTTTATCAAAAATGCGAGACTCAGGAAGAAAAAGTGGTCCAGCGAACCAAGCGGTGGCCCAGAACGTTAAGCGGCTGTTTACTCAGAATCCAGGCACTTCGGCTCGTGATATGGCAGCAAAAGCGGGAACATCGAAGTCAAGTGTTCAACGGATTAAAACATTTTACAACCTAAGGAGCTATAAAGTACGAAAAGTACCTGATAGGTCAGAAGACAAGGGCGCTGAAGCCAAGAGGAGGGCTCAAAAACTGTATCGCGATTACTTGATCAAATTTGATTGCGTGAACATGGACGATGAAACGTACTGTAAAGCGGATTTCAAGTAGTTACCTGGACACAGATAATAACATCCAGTGAAGCATCCTCTAAATTTACCACCGAAAATTATACCAAATTTCCAAAGAAATACATGGTGTGGCAGGCCATTTGCAAATGTGGCCTTCGAAGTAAAAAAATTGTGACAGATCGCACAATCAACACCGAAATTAACATCAGAGAGTGTCTGGAGCAGCGTTTGCTGCCTTTTATACGTCAGCACCAAGGTTCAGTACTATTTTGGCCTGACCTAGCAACATGTCACTACGCCCAGAGAACGATGGATTGGTACCAAGCCAATAATGTCACTGTGGTACCAAGAAAAGCCAATCCTCCGAATTGCCCCGAACTTCGTCCAATCGAAAGATATTGGGCTTTAATGAAAAGAAATCTTAAGAAGATCAAACAGACTGCGAAAAACATCGAAATATTTCGACGTAAATGGCGTCGGTCATTAGTGTATGACATTACATTAGGTTAACAAAAGGTCTTTAAAAAAACTAATGAAGGACCAAAATCAATAAGTGCATTATTTTTTTAACTGTATTTTTTTCAATGTAAATAAAATTCTCATTTATTTTTTAATGTTCACTTAATAATAAATTGAAATAATTTTTCAAAAAACATCATTGGTTTTTTTAAAATAAAAAAAGGACCGTTATTTTTGGGACAGTCTTTATGTTACTTTTTTGGCACTCGCATAACGACGATAAATATTATTATGTAAAATACAGTAACATACAGTAACCCAGTTATCTCATAACTCTACATTGTTTCTTGCGGACACAGATTTAAGAAATCTTTGCGAAGATTACTCTTAAGTGAGAGTGAGTTATATTCAGCTTAAGCCCCCCCTAAACGCCTGACGTAATTCATGAACGCCCCCTAATCAGTGAAAATCATAATTGTAATCTTTTACATTAACTATCTTGCGTTGAAAATTAACGTCTTTTCTTATGCACTTTTCTTATGTCCTGCACTCAGTGCTCTCACCTTCGTTGAGACCCCAAGAACTACAGGCAGCCTTATTATAACCAAAATAATGTTATGTAGATCAGTTGGTTACCTGCGAAGAATTTACCATCCGATTTATTTCCAATTATTTCGATTTAGTTCAGTTTTATTTATGATTACCCCCATCTGTATATGAGGAGTTTACATTCAAAACCCGATAAGTCACACAGATCGAATTGTTGGGACAGATCGTCAAAAAGTCTTAATTTTGTCAGACATTTTTTTATAAACAAACCAATTATGCAAAATTATGCTTCACAGGAATATATCTATATTATGCAAAAAAAGAAATAGTCTTGTAGTGCAAAAAAAAATCGTATTTTGAATATTAAATTTGGACTTGTCTGGTTTTGAAAGTAACAAAGGAATCAAAATTTTGATTCCACCGTTTGGTTTCTGAAAAGTTAGAGGAACTCATTAAAAAGGTTCGCTGCATACTTTTTTTTTTTTAAATCGAAGGAAACCGCTGAAGCAATTTGTATTCTCCTGAAGGTCCTTTGTAGTAAAAAATTAGGTTTTTTGCTTTAAACTTTCTATTTTTTACAGAACTCATACCCAAATCCGCTTAAATGTTAAATTTATTACTTATTCCAACGTTTTGACATAAAAAGGTTTTTAAAATATGATTGAAAACTACACAAATGAAAAACTTTACAGTGGCCATGTCTGCTTTTGATTGAAAAGGAGATATTTTAATGCATTTTTCTCTGGGATTTTTAACATTTTTATCAAAGAGGATTTTATGGATCGATATATTGTAACATTACCTTTACAATGTCATTTCTAACTAACATTTTTTTTTTCCTGTGACTTATCTGGATTTGAATGTAAACTCCTCATATATTACCTTTTTTTCCAACCGCTTTGACTGATTTTTTATTGTTTGGACTTGATTTTTTTGTTGGTTAGTTGGTTGGTTAGAATGGTGTTACTGCATCCAATTAGCTGCTACTAGGTTCAGTAACACCATTATAAATAAAAAGACAAAAAGATCAGGATCAAGAAAAACCGTAAAAAGATCATTCACAGAAAAAAGATATAGGTACAGTTGAAAGACGGTAGGTTAGCTCTTACAATGGAACTTGAGGGGTATTTTAGGAGAATTTGATATAAACAACTGCTGAATGAAGGCAATAATAGAAGGATAGAGAAGGACCTCTTTTCAAATTCTGACTCTAAATTCGTAACCAGAAACCTGAAAAACTCGATTGTACGGATTTGATATTAAATTCAGTAAGTCTGGAAAAGTGTTAAATGGTTTTGAATAACACATTCGCCATTTTGGATCCGCCATCTTGGAAATTTTCCACAACTGATTCAGATTCGTTATCGGTGACCCAAAAAACGCTCTTATACCGACTTTAGATTAGATCCGTTGTTTCTGAAAAAATATATCCGAAATCTTAAATAAGACTATTGCCTTTTTAAATCTGTCATCTTGAATTTTCCAAATTTAACATAAGAATCGTAATCAGTTACCCCAAAAACCCCTGCTTACATGATTTGAGTCCAATACTTTGATTTTTGTTAATTTCGTCCGTCACATTGAATCCACCATCTTGAATTTATTAAATCTGACTTCAGATTTTTGATCAGCAACCTCGTAAACCTCTTTTTATCAATCTTGACCGAAATTGTTCAAGACTTAAAAAATATTGATTTCCGGCTAATTTTATGTGATCAGGAAAAAACTATCGAAAACCTCTTTTAACCAATTTTGACTGAAATGAAACCTCTTTTTACCAATCTTGACCGAAATTGATCCAGACTAAAAAAATATTGATTTCCGGTTACTTTTTTGGGGTTAGGAGAAAAACTATTTGCTTTGCCTTACTTCAGTTCTAGCGATGCAATCAGATTCAGCGGATCCCTCTTCATTAATATTCAGTGTTTAATGTGAAAAAATTTCCAATTTCTTCTGGCCAATTTTCATGCATTTTCTCCAATTTACCGATTTTTTGAGGTAAAGAAAATATACTGATGTGATGGCTTAATTCCCTACGGAGAAAAGAACCGATTCAGAACCTATCACGTCATAGGTTCCAAAGTGATAGTGATATGTAGCAATTCAGCCACCAACATATGAAACCAACCAGTTCCTTTTACATGGCGTTGTCATTGACAGGGGTCAATTATGACACTGGCTAAATACCTTTGGACCTAATCAGTAGCCGATCTCACGATCTCGCACGTTTTTAATGAAATTGAATCAATGTTTTTATAATTCATGTTTAGCCGAGCTTGCTAGCGTTCACTGATCTGGGCTTAATCCGCAGGAAAACCACCACAAAAATTCTTATTTTATTTAAAATATTTTTTTTTTAAATAAAACATAAAATTTTCAATTTTTTTCAAGGTGTTAAGCAATTTTATTTTAATGGCTATTTTTGATGAAGCAGTTGAAACGGAATGAAACGGAATAGAACTTAAATTATAAAATTAAAATTTTTGAAACTTACACAGCAAGGGTCCACCAAGGGTAAATAAGAACTGTTACAAGACCGGTCACTTAAGGAAAATTGACCATGCATTCGCCATAGGGTTCTGACACCAGATTTGTGGTCAGGTTGACCAGAAATACTACGGATACATACATGTGTCCCATGAAATATACTCTACTTTTTTTTTTGTGTGGCTGTTACTACATTAGCCACATTATATAATTTTGAATACACTGAATTATATTTCATCTAGGTTGTTAAAGAAAGATTTACCTAACGTGCACATTAGAAGTGTGTTAACATTTCTTTTTCATTAGGATTATCTCAAGAGCGTTAAGTAGTATTCCAATTTTGTTAGTATACACATATATTAACTGCTGTGATCCTGGATATGATATTCCGGGATCTTAATGGCAGCTCACGAGTTCTGCATGTATAGGCCAACATTTCTTGGCTATGATGCAGTTTGGAAGTCTTTCCCACCTTCTACCAGGTATGTCAAAGTAATACGAGTGAATCCTACCCTTTACTGTGTTCAGAAGAACTGCGACTGGTTCCGCTGGTCAAAGGAAGTACCTAGCCTGTCCAGTTCTGTACCTTTATATTACCATAAAAGTTCCGATTAGTTCCATAAAAGGATCCGATATTGTTGAAGTAGGTGAAAAGTTTCTGCCACGCCCAGTTTCTCTGAGTATATACCGGCACTGACTCCACAATACATCTTGAATCCATCTAAGACTATATGACATGCGTCATTCTACCCGACGCATGTCATAGTCACTCTGCAGTTGTAGGGCTCTCTGAGTCCATCTGAACAGTGTGTAGTAGTGATTTTTTGTGTAGATCTATGAGAAGTAGGAGAGTGAGAATGTTTAGTGCATCCGTTGGGCAAGAGAGGTTTTCCCCCGTGACACCGGTGTACGCGATTTGCTGAATTCTTGCTAGTTATGTGATTTTATATATCTTGTTCACTTCTGGCCATTAGAATAAGTGATCCATTCGATAGGATAGCGCGTACTACTGCGATGCAAGGGCAAATATGTATTTTTAGTTCAACAACCCATTTCTTTCCGCAAGTCTTTCTACAAGTGTAGGATATTGTGCATGCTTTTTGACACTATGTTGAAGATTGATCTTACAATTGAATCTAACTTGAATCTAGTTCAACTCCCAGAGGTTTCGCACTGTTGGATATTTAGTCTTTGGTCGTTATATGTCGGTAAAAGAAAGTGTTGCATTTTTTTTACAAGGCCGCAGCCGGAATTTCATTTTTTGAGTTTGTCCAAGGCTCCTTCCAAAATCTCGCTGATTGTTGAGGGAAACAGCTCAGATACCATTACCATCACGTTATATGTGTAAACTACGACTTTGATGTTTTCATTAGAAACAATTTTTTTAGGCAATATTCTTCCCTTCGTTACTGTTATTTTAGCATAGACTTAAATTGGTTAAGCGAATATTATATAAATTTCAATATTAACTGTAAAATATATACAACCATATATTTTTAAATCATTACAAAAAACTTTTCATTAAATTGTTTATTTTCATAAATAAGCTTTGAATTTGACATTTTAATTTAATTAGAACAATTAACATATTGAGGAATTTAACAATATATCGAAATTCCTGTAATAAAAAATATGTTGGAATATTTTATATTTTTCTTTTTTTTATTTGAATTAATTACTTACCAATTATGCACAATTTTAATTAATATTAAAGCAATTAAAACTGTAACTATAAATTTTAAAAATTAGCATATTTTTATTTGAATTCAAATATGTTCAGAAATATGTTCTAAAATATTTTTTATTAAACAATTAGTTCTAATTATTTGAAAAAGAAACAGAACGACAAATTGTCTGCAACACAATTCACAGCATTATTTAAAGTAATGCTTAAAACATCAACTGTTAGTTAAAATAAACAAAAAACTTAAAAATTAAACAAGGTTTTTGCCCGAATTTATAAAATAAAAACACACAAAAAAAAACAACAATTATGTATATACAGGGTAATCACATTGCTGTAATGACATGCAAAGCTATAAGTGTCAGAGTATATTTAAACTAGAAATTATAAAATAATAGAAAATATTTACAAATTAATCAAGAAGAGCAAAGAATTTATATATATATTAAATTTTGAGTATTTAATATGTTAAATATATAAAACTGTATATGTTTCAATATATTCCATATACAAAAATTAAACTATGTAATTTAGTTATAAAAAGTGTTAAAAACATAAATAAATACTAGCAACTCTGTCAATTTAAGGCTGTCTTACAATCTAAAAACTCAAACATAACTAAACTAAAATTAAATTTCGTCCATTTGCAGAATTCCACTGGAAAAAAAAAATACTTTTAACAAACTTTTGTTCTTTATTCCGCCTGATAATCTTCCACAGCTCAGCTAAAATAAAGCATTTAACAGTTATATCCATTTACTATGAAAATAAAATTCAAAACAGAAAAAACACAGTATATGACAAACATTTTAATCGCTTTAATAGTATGCAGTGATATTAAAACTTTTTGTCATTTCTTATTACAATAAATCTGTATTACTATGAAAACTTTTATTAAAAACAAGAATTTTACTTAACTTACTTTGGTTTAAATTTATAAAAAATATTTATTGAATCAAAAAAAGATGCACTGTACCAAAATTGTTGACCACATCTTAATTCATGTTATATTTTAGTAAAATAAAAAGTTGAAAATAATAATATTAATATTTCAATAGGTTCCAGCATATATATGCGTGTAAAATTGTTCAAAGAGATTATATGTCAAAATATATAGAAAATATATTTAAAAAATATAACTATAGAAATAATGTGTTTATGAATAAAGTTGGCATAATGAATAATTGTTGTCTTTTATTAATTAATCTTTGAATCCGCTGCTGACATGTGCACATTGGCAAGGTAAGTTAATTTTAATAAAATAGAAAAAAACAAAATATGAAATGAAAATAATATAAAAAAAAATTAAATAAAATAAAATAATACAAAATAAAATATAACAAACTCAATTAAAATATAATAAAACATAATCAGATAAGATAATATATAATAAACTAATATAAAATTAAATGAAATAAAATAACGTAAAATAAAATAAAATATAATAATGTAAAACAAAATAAAACGAAAAAAATAAAAATAAAATAAAATTAAATAAAAAATAAAATGAAATCAAATAAAAATAAATAAAAAAAAAATTAAAATTATATAAAATAAAACAAAATAAAATAAAATAATTTAAAATAATATAAAATATAAAAAATAAGTAAAAGAATATAAAAATAAATAAAATCAATTTACACAAAACAAAATAAAAACATAAATAAAATTCAATAAAATAAGAAATAAATAAAAATAAAATAAAAATTAAATAAAATTACATTATATAAAATATAATAAACTAAATTAAAATCAAATACAATATAAAGAAAAATTAAATAAAATCATTAATTATAATATCAAAATAAAATACAAAATAAATACAAAATAAAATTGCATAAAATAAAATAAAATACAAAAAAAAAATTGTATAAAAAAATATCAAACAAACTAAAATAAAATAAAATAAAAAATTAAAATAAAATAAAATAACAAAAAAAAATAATATAAAATAAAATATATAAATAAATAAAATCAATTTACGCAAAACAAAATAAAAACATAAATAAAATTCAATAAAATAAGAAGTAAATAAAAATAAAATAAAAATTAAATAAAATTACACTATATAAAATATAATAAACTATATCACAATAAAATAAAAAAATATAAAGAAAAATTAAATAAAATCATTTCAAATAATATAAAATACACTTTTATAAAACAAAATTGAATAAATAAAATAATATACAATAAAAAAATTAAATAAAATAATATTAAATCAACTAAAATAAAATAATATAAAAAAAATAAAATAATATAATCAAATAAAATAAAACAAAATAAAATAAAATAAAATAAAATAATATAAATTAAAAAATATATAAAATAAAATCAAATAAAATTTACTAAAATAAAATTGTATAAAATAATATAAAAAAATAAATATATATAATATTTAAAAAAAAATTATATTTAATATAATAAAATCAAATAAAATAGAAAAAATAAAATAAGTTAAGAAAAAATAAAATGAAATAAAATTAAATAAAATCAAATCAAAATCAAAATTAAATAAAATAATATAAAATAAAATAAAATAAAACAAAATACAATAAAATAAAGCAAAATAAAATAAAAAAATTAAAAATAAAATTTTAAAAGAATTAAATAAAATAAAATTAAACCACATAAAAAAAACTTAAGTAAAATAATATTATATAGAATAAAAAACAATAAAACATCATTAAATAAATAATACTCAATAAAATAAAATAAAATAAATAAAATAGGTTAAAATTAAATACAAAAATAAATGAAATAAAATAAAATAATAAATAATAAAAAATAAACAAACTAGATTTAAATGAAACAAAATAAAAACATAAATAAAATTTAATTAAATTTAATAAAATAAATAATTAAGGACTATAAAATAAAAAAAGTAAATAAAATAATATTAAATTAAATAAAATAAAATAAATTACAATAAAATAAGAAAACTAAATTCAAATAAGATCAGATAAAATAAACAAAAATTAGTAAAATAATATATAATAAAAAAATTAAATAAAATAAAATAAAAAAATTAAATAAAATATAATAACAAAATACATGAAATTAAATAAAATAAAAAAATATAAAAAATAAATTTAAATAAAACAAAATTAAAACAAAATATAATTCTATAAAAACATTAAATCTAAAATTAAATTCTATAAAATAAAAAACAATTAAATATTAAATAAAAACAAAATAAAAATTTAACTAAACAAAATTAAATTAGAAATAAGTAATTAAAATAAAATTATTTTATTATATTATAATATTTATTTTATCATAATATAAAATAAAAAAAATCAAATAAAACAAAATAAAATAAATAATATAAAAAGAATAAAATTAAAGTAAAGAAAGTGAACTATGAAACACCTTAAATTCCAGAAAAAAAAAAATATTATTGAAAATGGGCGTGTTCGTGGGTGGATGAAGCCAATATTTTATATGCATTTAAATGTTGATGAAAAATGTACACATACCAAGTTTTATTCCTGTAGCTCACAGTTAATGCCTCAATAGTGCTTTCGCTATGGGAGGTGGGCGTGTTTCTGGACGGATTACTCCAAATTTTTGAACACACCTTAGTTTTGGTATAAAATACATACATGCCAAATTTATTCTCTCTCTGACAAAAATTATCTTATTTATTGAGTTTTAAAATTTTGTGGCTTGTATGGGAGGTAGGCGTGTCGGTGGTGAGATGACGTCTATTTTTCAAAACCATATTTTGTTTGTCATAAAAAACATACGTGCCAATGTTTTTTTCTGTAGGTTAAACAGAGGCTTATTTATTGCGTTTTCATTTTTTGGGTTGTATGGGAGGTGGGCGTGTCCGTGTACGGATGACACTCATTTTTCGAAGACGTCTTTGTGTTAATAAAAAACACAAACACAAAAAATGTTCATTGTTGTAGGCTAATTATGAGCTTATTTATGCAGTTTTCACTTTTTGCGTTGTATGGGAGGTAGGCGTGTCAGTGAGCGGATGCCAAAAATATTCAATAGTGCAGATCCTTGGGTCCATGTGTACCAAGTTTCATCCAATTATCTCAACTCCTTCTTCTTATCCTGTGTTTACGGACGACACACAGACGGACGGACGGACATGAATAGCTCGACTCACGAGGTGACCCTGATCAAGAATATATCGCACACTAAATACAAAACAGTCACAACTCAAAAACCATAACTTTTCAGGAAAAGCGAAAAATGAAACTCTTTACTTGTAACTGCAGAAGAAAAGCTATTTTTATTTAAACACACAAACTACATTCTTCCAGTTAATAAAGAAAATAATGAAAAAGATAGTGAGATATGTGTTTTTTTAATCGATTTATAACAAAATTCGATATAAAAAAATTTTGAGTTGTGACTGTTTTGTATTTAGTGTGCGATATATACCGGACTCGCTTCGTTCTATGCGTTACAAACGTTTGCACAAAGTTAATATACCCTGACCTTTCAGGTTTAGGATATAATAAACAAAGAGAAAATATATTTTACAAAAATCCTCTTACTACAAAGTATTTACACTGGTTGCAATACCAAGTATTTAAAATTTCTTAAAAAATTGTTCGATGTTTGAATATAATTTTTTTATCGCTTGAAAGTCAAACTTTTTAAAGCTAGAGTATCTAGTAGATTTTATTTCTGTATATTTGGTTTGAAAGGTCGTTGTATCAAATTTCCAAAACTTTGAAAGCAATTAAAAAAATTCAAGATTGTTTGATAATTCATGCGGTTTTTAACGATAGTTCAAAGTTTTGAGGGTGTGAGAAAACTAAAAGTATTATAACAATAGGTACCGAATCTTCTTTGATAAATGAATATAAAAACAGTTTGTCTTATCGCGCTTCACTTTTCATTTCATCCGTGTCGTGTAAGAGTAAAATTAAAATCAGTGCAAAAAGACATGAATGTAAAACGTTAAAGACTATAAATTTTGGCTCCTAGAAGTGCAAGACAATATTTAATTTTTATTATTTCATTTTTAGTCACTTATTTGATGCTTCTTATTCAATAAAGTTATTTAATTTAGGTTTCTTGATTGTAAATTTCGGTTATTTTTTTTAAACTCACTTCAGAGAAATGTAACATTAGAGATTACATAAGACTGGTTATAACTTCCAATCAACAAAATTTAGAATAAAAGTTTGTTCATATAAAAATACTAGTCTTGAGGCTTTCTTCCTTGTACACTAGACCGGATCATTCTTATATGGATAAAAAAATTTCAACCGGTCGGGGTCTCAAAAGTTAGAGGAACTCATTGAAATGATTCTTGCATACTTTTTTTGCAAATCGGAGAAAAACCGCCGAAGCAATTTTGATTCTCCTAAGGTCCTTCTAAGGATTCTCTTTGGTAAAAAAAACACGTTTTTTGCTTGTAACTTTTTATTTTACACAGAACGCATACCCACATCTTTTTAAATGTTAAATTACATAAATGTTGGTAACCAATAATGCATTGTAATACTCGTAATGATGTAAGTAATGTCAGCCCTTTTTGCTTTTTTAGTGATTGTTCTGTGTTTTAGATTGTTCTGTATTTGATTTTTTATTTTTGCTTCAAGCGTGTCAAATTTTTATAATTTTGAATATGAAAAAAATGCCAGATTTATGAATGAAATACAGAAAAATGTGTAAAGGTAAATATATAACATTAATTAATTAACTGATACATACATAAAAGCATTTTTATCATTCTAAAGAAGACATTCACTAACTCATGATTGGTTTTGTTAAGCAAAAGATGTACGAAAAAATAATTTATTTTTTCGATATTTAAATCGCTTTTCTAATTTGTGCACAAAAACATGTTATTCAATAACTTCTTAGAAGTTATTCATCAAGTTTAATAAGTGCTTACATAAGTACTCCCATGTCAAGCGAAAGCTTCATCCATCAATTACCTCCGATGACATGCCTGTATTAAAATAATGGGTTCCGTAAGCGAGAGGTTAAGCGATGAATGAAATTTTCTGGATTACTTTTTCGATTATATGTAAGCGAAGATTTTGCTGGGAACTACGTTTTGAGTTTTTAGGCTCAAACGATATTTAATATTCAAAATCAGATTTCAGAGTGAAGACAATTTTCATACAAACGTAAAACAATATTCAGAAATTTCAATGAACATACAAAACAAATTTAACAACTTAATAAAGTATATCAAGTAACAAGTTGTTTATTTTCTAATAGAAGTAATGATTTCCAATATATGAATCTTATTCACTTGATCCCTGCAAATCTTTCCTTAGCTGTATATTTTTTAAATAAATAGAAAAATGTGCCTTGAAATTTAACAATATTGGGTGGTATTACTTTTTCAACCTCAACAACATGTCTACGAAAGATTTTTAATAAATTTACAATATATTATCATAACTTGATCTCCACGAAATCGTAAAATGATGCTGTTCACGGCAAGAAAGGAGTACTATACCATCCATCTTCACTTCTTTAAATTTGTTCACGATGTTGGGATCAAAATAATGAAACTTCGCAGAAAGTTTTGACAAAATTTCTGAATTTTGGTACGGAAAAGGTTAGCCTGGAAATGTTGGTTGAAAACTCATAACTTGGAGACAAAATGCGTAAGAGACGCTTGTCGTTTTTAGATAAAACCCTAAAAGCAAGTAGAACGGTGTTAGTACGTTAATTAGAGTTATCTTTTCAGCGTAAGAGAAATCATGATATTTTTGAATAGAAATTGCTGCGATTATTTTATGATATTAAAACGCAAATTTTTTTTTACCACTTAAACACCGAAACTCATTTTATGAACAGATGTAATCTGCTCTAATTAAAAGAAGAAAAGACAATGTTCGCAAGACTCACTTTTTAATAAAAATTTGTTTAATCAGTGCCACAATCTCTAATTTTTCGGATATAAATAATATCCAATATTATAGTGGGTCATGACAAATTGTACTTTTTTAAAGCTATAAGAAATATTAACATAATTTTTCAGAGTGGGTGTTTAGGGCGTTATCAACAAAAATAGATGCAAGAAAGTGAATAATTAAAAACAACAGCTACTTTTAATACCCATATATTTAAAAAAAGAAACATTTATTACTTTTAACCTTTTTTGACAAATATGCAACATTTATAATTTTATTTAGATACCAGTTGATGTGCCAGACGTTCTTCTGTCCTTTTTTATAGGCGTTTTGAACAAATTCAAGAAGACAGAAAAGGTAATTTGCGAAATTGAATAGACAAGCGGACCGAAAAATTGTCACGTCAATTAACAAGTACGTTGAAGCGCGAACAAAATTCAGTTTATTTGAAAGAAGAAAAAATTAAGAGCTACTGTTTAACATGCAACATTGGTACCGATATCAAAACTGACATCTGCACAGTGAAAAAAACTTTAAAAACAATAGAATGAAAGCAGCTGATTAGTGTTAATGAATACCCAGAATTGTATTTCAATTGTATTATATTTTTGTAGCTTTAAAGAAAATATTGAAAAAGCTCACACGTTGCTCAATATTTATACAACTGCCCTTTTACTTTAAAACTAAATACATGCAGTTGTTTCTGGACAACTCATCTGTTGAATATTTACAAATAAAAAAAATTTACGCTACAAAAAAACTACTTTATTCATTAAAAATGCATACAGCATAAACTTGGCTAATAACAAAAACTAAAATATCATCAGCTAATATTCTTTTATATCACCTTGGCATAATCCTTCATACTTTCTTTGCACGCCGCCATAAACAATAATAAGCCATGATATGAAAAGCAAAATAAATTCCAAGAATAGCCAACAGGTTTCTATTAATATTGGCATCGTTAAAGCTGTACTTATCCAGCACATCTTCACCTGTGCGAAAACAGGGCAGTTCCTCTTTCTCCATGAAACAAGCTAATAAAGTAAATATTAAGATGAAAAGAATAAGTTAGAAAAATATAAAGGCTGAGCAAAGTTCATGAACTAAGTTAATTGGAATTTACAGAACATTAAAATTCCAAAAGAACCCATTAATGCACTTACTTATATTCTGTACACCCGACCATTGAGCAATCGTCATTGCTTCATTTGCGTAAAGCATCCAGGAGAGAAACTGTGTCCAATAGAAGGCCACCGGCAGAGTGCTGTTTGCAATAGATAATTAGTTATGTCGTCCTTCATTTGTTGTTATGGTTAGTTTAGTTAGCGTTACACATAGATACAACACGATGACAAGGTTTTATTTGTTTTGCACTCACCTTATTTTAATGAAGATACCAGATGTTATCATGAATATATAATCAACTGGTACTAAATAGGACAATGCCATTGGCACCGAATTGAATGCTGTCGAAAAGAAACAGCCACATGCAGTGGCCACATTCATGACCAACACCACACAGATGGCGGTGATGGAAAAAGCATAGAAAGTAGCACGCAGACCAGTGATCCAGTAACAAATGATGACAAAGAGCAGCGGTTCAATTATCATGCCAGGTAGCTGAAGGTAAAAGTAAAGCGATTAATTGAAATTGCTAATGATAATTGGGTGGGTAGATTTTGGTAGTATATATTTATATTTATCCACCAGTCACAGTTTCTGTGCAAGATTTATTAAAAAATCAATTAGATGTAAAAAATAAAAAACTCACTATATATTCATTACGTTACTTTTACTCGAATTTAATGAAGTTTTAGAAATAGATTCATTCGTATTGAAAAATTTCATCATTCATTTTAATGATGTCGAAAGAATATGATGATGGTTGATGTCATAAAAATGCCAAAAATTTGCATTAAAAACTTTATTTTAACAAAAATTGTGCTTTTTAAAGACTTAATTGAGATGTGATGATAGTTTTTGTAGTATAATATGATATTTTTCTGATGTTTTCACACAGTTTCATTAAAATTCATAACCAAATTTTGACTCGAGCTATAGTTCTGGCAATGCACAATGCAAAACATACTTTTTTCTTATAAAGGCTCAAAACCAATGAATTTTTAATTCAATTCGGAGACTTGACAAAATTAAGAATATAATGATCAAAACTGCTTTGTTTTTTTCTTTTTTGGTCTTCTCGTGTTTTGGTTGGAAATCTTATGATATCAATTATTCTGAATTTTTTTATTTATATCATAAATATATTCATTTTTTATGATAATTAAAGATTCTGGTCAGCGCTAATCATTGACATAAAATCATTATATTTTTGCCATCCCTACTCTATTTAAGACTTTTTTATTTGTGAATATCCCGCTTAAGTGACGCTGTATTAATTTGTAATCTTAATTTTTCTTAAATATTACTTAAAATGCTTTATGTGTGTTGCAGCTGCACAAAAAATCTGATTATATTAGCGCCGACTTCGAAGCTTTTATTATCATAAAAAATTAATATATTTATGATATAAATAAAAAAATTCAGAATAATTGATATCATAAGATTTCCAATATAATAATGAATGTAAAGTTTTCCTTTTTAAATAAAAGAATTTAGTTGTTTTCTATAATTAATTGTTGTTTAATGAAATTTTATTTGTATAGTTTAATTAAATGTTGTTGAATCTTATTCTATTAAACGAGCAATATTTGTATATATATTTGCAATTGCGTTCTCGAAAATGGCACTAACGATTTCGATGAAATTTACAATATAGATAAAGAGGAGGCTGAAAAATCGATCCAGCTAGGTCTCATCTCTGGGAAAAGCTGTTTTTCCGAGTTTTCACGCATTTAATAAATAAGTTAATCTTTTTGCCGAATATGTTATGTTAAGTTTGCTTAAGTTAATATAGCAGTCATAGTTCAGAGAATAGAGCTTCCGTCCAATGGTATCGAGGTTATGAGTTCGAATCCCGCCCGCCGTGCACATTAATTTTTTTTGTTTTTATTTTTATGCTTCACCAAACAGTGATTTAGTGAATTTGTTATATTTTTCATTTATTTTTTTATAGAAACGTTTTTAGTACAGTTTTAATGCACTAATTTTTGATATAAAAAGAAATCTTACAAATAGAGTAATTTACATCAAATCTTAAACAAATTTTAAAAAGGAAAATATTTTTGTAAGAGTTTCCTATGCTAGACTTTCCTACGTTTTGAAAAATAAATCTAATTTGCTCACATCTCAAAAAGTGCACTTTTTTTTTGTAATTTTAAGAAACAAATTAATATTCCATCAAAATAAAATATAATGGCCAAATGTTATGCTTTTTGTAATTTAAATTTTTTCTGATATATATTTCACTTAATCGTTCATAACTTCTATACCGTTTGAGATATTGTTATAAAATCTGGAGCAAAAATGTTTTTCTTATTAGGTCAAATAATTATTTTGTATATAATAAAGGAATCTTGGACCATAAAACTGTAAAAAGCTTGAAAAAATTTTTAGTTCCTTCTTTTTTATTTGCAGTACGTTTACAAAATTTTAAATGCCTTATAAAAATTCGAAATAAATTAGGATCAAATTTACTCTAATGCTTGGTCTTCACTTCGTCATTTTTTGTTTGACATGAAATTTAAAAGTTTAAAAAATCACATAAATAACATTTTTTTTGCAATTTTTGCTATAAACGTGTGAAGAGATCAGTTTTTCATATTTTTCGCCATTGTCAAACAGCAAAAAAATGACAACGTGTTGGCATTTTTCATGTGACTGACAACAACTGACCATTGAAATTGACATAGTGGAAACCAGGCTTAAGAATTTTTTAATCGGTCTTAAAACAAAACAAAAAGTTTTAACATTTTTCAATCGGCCGTCTGGGGAGGAAAACACCGTCTGTACTATGTGAACAGACCACATAGTACAACAACTTTACGGTTAAAAATCTTAGAGTAATTTTTAAACAATACATTGAACTAATACATATGTTAATCCTTTTTTTAGAATTGATACGATTAAAAATACTAGACATATTTTCAGTCAAAGCTGTACGTAAATTTAATTAATTGGGAATACAATTTGAATTATGGTAACTTATGGCAAGCAACAGGATGTGACAAAAAATAAAAATATTGCACTATGCAATTGTTACATTACATAATTAATAAAATAAAATTATAATAATAAAAAATTAAAAAAAAATATTCTTATCAACCAGGCTAAGTATCGAACCTGGCTTCTTTGATTCTTGACGTTGTCACGACAACAGCTTATCCGACTGAGCCACGACTCTCTTGAATTCAACTCAATAACAAACGGTTGCTGTTTTAGATGCAATGATCATATTAAGTAAATAGAAAACGACATCTATTGGGTAATAGCACACAACGAAAAATAATGCCAATAGTTTTTTTCATAAGTGTTAAATCTAATCGGAACACCCTCTTAACTTAGAATACCCTCTTAACGTGGAGCAGAGCACCAATGCTGCGAATCAATTCGTTCAAAACAAAACCAACACAAGCAAAAACAAGTAAAGAAAGTCTAAAGTCGGTCTACGCCGACTGTGAAATACCCTAAACCCACTTTTCAAAAACAAAAAATTTTTATTGTAAATGGGCGTCTCCAAGGGCGGATGAAGCCTATATTTTATATGCATTTAAATGTTGATGAAAAATTTACACAAACCAAGTTTTATTCCTGTAGCTCACAGTTAATGCCTTTATTGTGCTTTCGCTATGGGAGTTGGGCGTGTTCATGGACGGATTACTTCCAATTTTTGAACACACCTTAGTTTTGGTATAAAATACATCCATACCAAATTTAATTTCTCTATGACAAACATAACCTTATTTATTGAGTTTTAAACTTTTTGGGTTGTATGGGAAAAAAGACGTGTCCGTAGGCGGATGACGTCCATTTTTCAAAACTATCTTTGTCTTGTCATAAAATACATACGTGCCAAATTTTAGCTCTGTAGGTGCAACAGAGGCTTATTTATTGCGTTTTCAATTTTTAGGTTGTATGGGAGGTGGGCGTGTCCGTGAGCGGATGACGTCCATTTTTCGAAGACATCTTTGTGTTTGTATAAAACACATACATATCAAATTTTATTCGAGCTGGGTTATGCAGTTTTCAATTTTTGCGTTGTATGGGAGGTAGGCGTGTCCGTAGGCGGATGACGTCCATTTTTCAAAACTATCTTTGTCTTGTCATAAAAAACAAACGTGCCAAATTTTAGCTCTGTAGGTCAAACAGAGGCTTATTTATTGCGTTTTCAATTTTTGGGTTGTATGGGAGGTGGGCGTGTCCGTGAGCGGATGACGTCCATTTTTCGAAGACATCTTTGTGTTTGTATAAAACACATACATATCAAATTTTATTCGAGATGGGTTATGCAGTTTTCAATTTTCGCGTTGTATGGGAGGTAGGCGTGTCCGTGGGCGGATGATGTCCACTTTTCAAAACCATCTTTGTTTTGTTACAAAAAACATATGTGCCAAGTTTTAGCTCTGTAGGTTAAACAGAGGCTTATTTATTGCGTTTTCAATTTTGGGGTTGTATGGGAGGTGGGCGTGTCCGTAAGCGGATGACGTCCATTTTTCAAAGACATCTTTGTGTTAATATAAAACACATACATACCAAATTTTATTGTTGTAGGCTAATTATGAGCTGAGTTAAGCAGTTTTCAATTTTCGCGTTGTACGGGAGGTAGGCGTGTCCGTGGGCGGATTCCAAAAATATTCAATAGTGCAGATCCTTGGATCCATGTGACCACGTGTACCAAGTTTCATCCAATTACCTCAACTCCTTCTTCTTATCCTGTGTATACGGACAACACACAGATGGACGGACGGACGGACGGACGGTCATGGATAGCTCGACTCACGTGGTGACGCTGATCAAGAATATATATACTTTTCTATACCGGACTCGCTTCGTTCTTTGAAAACAGTTGAATATACGGCAGGAATCTGAGCGGAGCTCGGTCGCCCAGGTACTGTTGTTAAATTGTTAAATGTTGTTTAAAATTAATAAAATGTTTAATTTCGTCTTTACGCGTCTTTATGCGTCTTTTACGTCGTGCGTCCTTTTATTAAAGCCCTCTCACGACAGCGAGCGCATGCATCAAACTCTGACGCCCTCTCAGTCGACAGAGTTTATCCTGTCTCGCTCACTCTCACATGAATATAAATTAATTATCAAGTTTGACCAAGAAATAAATAGTTAAAGTAATTTAAAATTATTTTTTACTTTGTAGTGATTTTGAAGTAGGTTTTTTTTTTGTTAAAAAGTTTTTTTTCTTTCTTTTTAGAGAAAATGATATATATGAAAAAACGTGTATACAATAATTAAACACCAATTATTTATGCTCATAATATGGAAAATGCTTTTCTGTCGTTTCTTATTCCGTTCTTTGTCAGTATCTTTATCAGTACCTACTATTGTCATTTTTATCAGTACCCCAATGTCAATATTGACTGATATATAGTGTGTTTGTAATATTGACACGCCTCTTTGTCAAGAATATCACACTCTTTGTTATAGTGTTTTCAATAGTTCTACCCATTCTAACAATGAATTTTATCACCTTTAAGTCAATATTACAGTGTTTTCTAACACTGCCACACCCCTTTGTCGAATGACGCCCACTTTATTTATAATTACTTGTTATAAGTGTGCCTACCTCTGAACTAAATATCAGTACTCTAGTGTCAATATTATTCGAGATACAATGTGTTTTATATATTGACACACCCTTTTATCAAACAACGAACACTTTATTGAAATTAATTGTTTTATAACTGGCCTACCCCTGTAGTTAACTTTAGTACTCTAGTGTCAATATTATTCGAGATACAGAGTTTTCTAATATTGCCACACCTCTTTGACGACTAACGCCCACTTAACTGAACGTTATTTTTTATAATTGTACCTACCTTTGCATTTTTGCTGTGAATTTTATTGACTCTAGTACTCTAGTGTCAATATTTACAGAGATACAGTGTTTTTCTTATAGTGACACGCCCCTTTATCGAATACCGCCCACATTACTGGCAGTTATTTGTTATATTTGTACCTACCTTAGCACTTAATTTTAGTATCGTAGTGTCATTTTTAATATTTGTGCTTGCCCTTGTAATATTACTTTGTAATATTACCCTTTTGCCCCTTTTCCGAATACCGCCCCTTTTCATAGACGGGCACCTCCGCGTTGATAATCTCTATATGTTGACAAAAAATTACGGCAATCGGGCAAGTACTTTAGGAGTGATCGATATACATACATTCACAAAAAAAAAAAACAACAGAGAAACCAACCAACTTGAGAACCTCCTCCTTTTTGAAGTCGGTTAAAAATGGCGGAAAACTCTAGAAATTTCTTATTATATGTTTATTTTTCAAACTAATTCTGATATTAATTCGGACTTAGTCGGAATTCAGATTTAGTCATGGGTCATCAAATATTGCTAAAATTAAGTGTTTCTTTTATATTTTATATATATATTTTGTATCCAGACTAAAATTAGAAAAATCTGTCAACTTAAATCACCTAACTACACCTATCTAATTTTACCTTATAATATATCCCCCTCTCCCCGACCCAGACACGACATTAAGTTAAGGAGAAAATTAAAGCTCTTGACTTGACAGTCCTCCAACTAACAAAATTGGTCCTTCAGATTCAGCTGTTCCCTCATCCCGCGAAGTTATGCCTTACGGCAGTTCCACGGGATTCATACTGGATCGAAGATTTAATGCGGAGGTTAGGTTAAGTGCGTAAAAATCGTACACTTTCACCTGCACGGATGGGGTCTTTTAAAGGTTCATCTTCGTGAATAATATAAAAAAAAACCCTTTTAAAATATGACCTAACTTTATTTATTATGACTTTATCTAACCTTACCTTACCTTATCTTTCCTTCCCATACTCTACCAAGTCTTGCCAAGCCTTTTTGTACCAAAAGATCTTACCTTGCCTTATCAAACCATACCATCCCAAACCATAACATTCCATACCATACCATACCATAGCATACCTCACCATACCATATCATATCATACCATATTACCAAACCCTTACACAAAACTTTATCTAAGCCTTATCTAAATCTTACCCTAACATTAGGCAGACCCTGCCTAAACCTTTCCTCAAGCATTACTCAAACATTATCTCAAGTTAACAAAAATATCTGGAGAAACATTTTGTAGTCTTAACTACGTATAACCTTGTTCAAACTTTACCTAAACCTTGCTTGCCCTAAGTCTTACCCTAACATTATCCTTATCCTATACAAGCCTTTTTCAAATATTTCCCAATCCTTGTATAGTTCTAATTGAAATTCACAAAATATTTTCAAATATAAGGACCGGGTGCAAACACGCTGTGATTTTTTTTATTTATTTTTTTTTCATAGAAGTAGCACTTGAAACCTTGGGTTTTTGCCGATTATTTATTGGCTCTTTATTAGTTTTAAAGTAAAGAAAAATATTATTTTTGTATGCCATCAATCGTCATAAAGGGAAAGAAAAGGAATTGGAATAAAACAAGTAAAGAAAGTCTAAAGTCGGTCTAGGCCGACTATGAAATACCCTAAACCCACTTTTTAAAAAACAAAAAAAATTTTATTGTAAATGGGCTTGTCCGTGGGCGCATGAAGCCTATATTTTATATGCATTTAAATGTTGATGAAAAATTTACACATACCAAGTTTTATTCCTGTAGCTCACAGTTAAGGCCTTTATTCTGCTTTCGCTATGGGAGGTGGGCGAGTTCTTGGACGGATTACTTCCAATTTTTGAACACATCTTAGTTTTGGCATAAAATACATACATACCAAATTTAATTTCTCTAAGACAAACATAACCTTATTTATTGCTTTTTCAATTTTTGGGTTGTATGGGAGGTGGGCGTGTCCGTGAATGGATGACACCCATTTTTCAAAGACATATTTGTGTTGATTTAAAACACATACATATCATATTTTACTGTTGTAGGTTAACATAGACCTGAGTTATGCAGTTTTCAATTTTCGCGTTGTATGGGAGGTAGGCGTGTACATGGGCGGATGATGTCCATTTTTCAAAAACGTCTTTGCTTTGTTATAAAAAACATATGTGCCAAATTTTAGCTCTGTAGGTTAAACAGAGGCTTATTTATTGCGTTTTCAATTTTTGGGTTGTATGGGAGGTGGGTGTGTCCGTGAGCAGATGACGTCCATTTTTCAAAACCATCTTTGTGTTTGATATAAGATACATACACACCAAATTTTATTGTTGAATGCTTAGTATGAGCTGAGTTATGCAGTTTTCAATTTTTGCGTTGTATTGGAGGTAGGCGTGTCCGTAGGCGGATTCCAAAAATATTTAATAGTGGAAATTCTTGGGTGCATGAGTACCAAGTTTAATCCAATTATCTCAACTCCTTCTTCTTATCCTGTGTATAAGGACGACACACAGACGGACAGACGGACGGACGGACGGACGGACATGAATATCTCGACTCACGAGGTTACGCTGATCAAGAATTTATATACTTTTCTAGACCGGACTTGCTTCGTTCTATGCGTTACAAACGTTTGCACAAAGTTAAGGTTTTTTACACAAAAGTTTGCACCTGACCTTTCAGGTTTAGGGTATAAAAAGAAACAGTTTCGATCTTCGTAACGTAAGTGTATCGTTAGTGTAGACGTAAAATTCCGTTTAAGTTTTAACCTCTTCTTCTTTGTCTCTTTGGTGCGATTGTTTTGTCCATTTTGCACGTTTTTTTATTGATTTTTTATTAAAAAAATAAAAATAAAAATAAAAAAAGAAAACGTTAAAAGCGCGTAAGCACGATAAAATAAGCAAGCAAAAAGAAACCAGCAAAATGTCAAATTTTTTCGATCATTTCGTTAAGTTTGACAAGTTGAAATCATTGACTTAGTTGAAACTAAGCCACTTTCGTCTCTGGCCGATATATAGTTTGAGAGAAATAGTCAGTTTAACTACTAATTTCAAAATAAAATGTATACTCCGATTTTTTAAAAACTCAAGTACAAACAACAAAACAAAAACAAAGAAAACAGCAGGCACAGCACAAACAGCTGATGATTGATTTTTTTATATAAACACATGCATTTTTCTGCTTATATTTTACTATTTTGTGATTTTAATATAATAGTGACAAAATCCAAAAGTAGATATTCATTTAGCGCAGGATATATCTGATATTTTAGTTTATATATAATCTTTGAACGATGAGTATTAAAGGCTGTAGGCATACCTTAAAGTATTCGTCAAAAAAGTTTCATGGTCTTAAAAAAATCTGTTAAAACGACCTCATAAAAACCGCACTATAAAACGTCATTCTACGTCAATAAATCGAATCGTTCTTGATATTTCTTGAAGACTTGTTTAAAAACATGGTCATCACTCAAAACTAGCCTGATCCTTAAAAAAACTTACCCATTTCTTGCTCAAAGCGTGCATGCACTGTACTCAAAGCTTGCTTAACCACGCTTCAATTTTACTCAAACATGTAAAAATCGTTTTTAAGCCCAACCTAACTGAAGCCTGAACTAATTCTTACTCAGACCTTATACAAAGCATTTCCAATCCTTACCCAAACTCTAACCAACATCTAAGTCAAACCTAACCTAAACGTGAAAATCTAATACGGAAATTCTGAATCTAATTTCAGCTCTTGAAATATATCTTATAGGAGACGAAAATGTTTCTTTGCCTCTCAACTCTCTGTGGCATCAACGTAGTATTCGGTACGTAAGCCTTTTATGAAGACACTGTCATGAGAAAGTGTTCAAGGCGAAAACACGACAGTCCACCAGTTCGAGAATTTGACTCGGTCTCAATAAACCTTTAGCCTCAATTATGCTTTGAAGCCCAGTAATAAAAAATTTTTAACAAAAAAAAAAACCTACTTCAAAATCACTAGAAAGTAAAAAATAATTTTAAATTACTTTTACTATTTATTTCTTGGTCAAATTTGTATTTTTATAATAAATATATTTATTTTTTTATGATAATAAAAGCTTCTAGTCAGCGCTAATCATTGATGTAAAATCATGATTTTTTCGCCATCCCTACTCTATTTAAGACTTTTTTATTTGTAAATATCCTGCTTGGGTGACGCTGTATTAATTTGTAATCTTAACTTTTCTTAAATCTTAATTAAAATGCTATATGTGTGTTGCAGCTGCATAAAAAATCTGATTATATTAGCGCCGACTTCGAAGCTCTTATTATCATAAAAAAATAAATATATTTATTATAAAAATACAAATTTGACCAAGAAATAAATAGTAAAAGTAATTTAAAATTATTTTTTACTTTCTAGTGATTTTGAAGTAGGTTTTTTTTTTTGTTAAAAATTTTTTATTTCTTTCTTTTTAGAGAAAATGATATATATTAAAAAAGTGTATAAATTAATTAAACACCAATTATTTATGCTCATAATATGGAAAAATGCTTTTCTGTCGTTTCTTATTCTGGTCTTTGTCAGTGTGTTTATCAGTACCTACTCTTGTATTTTTATCACTACCCCATTGTCAATATTGACTGAAATATAGTGTGTTTATAATATTGACACGCCTCTTTGTCGAGAATATCACACTCTTTGTCATAGTGTTTTCAATAGTTCTACCCATTCTAACAATGAATTTTACCACCCTTAAGTCAATATGATACAGTTTTTTACACACTGTCACACCCCTTTGCAGACAATGGCAAACCTCAGAGAGTAAATAATGCCATGTAAAGCTTCTTGAGAACGTGAGCCGTTCGGAGTCGGCATAAAACATGTAGGTCCAGTTCTCGGACAATTGTGTGCAAACATTTAATAACACACACAACACAATTGATCATAAGAAGCTCGGTCAAAGTCCTTTCAAGAACTGAAATGGCCAATTCGTTTTTTTTTTTTTTTTTTTTTTTTTGCCACACCCCTTAGTCGAATAACGCCCAATTCTTCGGTAGTAATTTGTAATAATTGTGCCTGCGTCTGTACTTTTTCAGTTAGTAGTGTCAGTATTCGATTTAGTGTTTTCTAATATTGCCACACCCCTTTGTCGAATGACGCCCACTTTATTCACAAAAACTTGTTATAAGTGTGCCTACCTCTATACTAAATATCAGTACTCTAGTGTCAATATTATTCGCGATACAGTGTATTTTATATATTGCCACACCCCTTTATCAAACGAGGTCCACTGTATTGAAATTAATTGTTTTATAACTGTGCCTACCCCTGTAGTTAACTTTAGTACTCTAGTGTCAATATTATTCGAGATACAGAGTTTTTCTAATATTGCCACACCTCTTTGTCGACTAACGCCCACTTAATTGACTGTTATTTTTTACCTACCCTTGCATTTTTTCTGTGAATTTTATTAACTCTAGTACTCTAGTGTCAATATTTACTGAAATACAATGTTTTTCTTACAGTGACACGCCCCTTTATCGAATACCGCCCACATTACTGACAGTTATTTGTTATATTTGTACCTACCTTTGTACTTAATTTTAGTATCGTAGTGTCAATAGTAATCGAGATACAGTGTTTTTTTTAATATTGCCACTCCCCTTCTCGATTAACGCCCATTTTTTTTTACAAAAATTTGTAGTGATTTTTCCTACCTTTGTAATAAATTTCTGTACCCTAGTATCAATATTATTCGAGACACAGTAATTCTCTTATATTGCCACACCCCTTTGTCGAATTACGCCCACTTTTGTTAAAGTAATTTCCAATAATTGTACCTACCTCTGTACTTAATTTCAGTACTCTAGTGTCAATTTTCGTCGAGATACAGAGTTTTTACAATATTGCCACACCCTTTTTTAGAATTACGCCCACTTAAGTGATCGTCATTTTTAATACTTGTGCTTGCCCTTGTAATTTTATCGTGAATTTTATTACCGTAGTGTCAATATTTACTGAGATACAGTGTTTTTCTTATACAGACACGCCCCTTTTCCGAATACCGCCCCCTTTCATAAACGGGCACCTCCGCGTTGATAATCTCTATATGTTGACAAAAAATTACGGCAATCGGGCAAGTACTTTAGGAGTAATCGATGTACATACATTCACAAAAAAAAAAAAAAAAAAAAAAAAAAAAAAACAGAGAAACCAACCAACTTGAGAACCTCCTCCTTTTTGAAGTCGGTTAAAAAGTAAAACGTCGTTTTACCCAAGATAATTCGTTTTTGGTTGATGAATAAAATTTTTTTGAATAATCTACCTATGAAATTATTCCCCAACAGTTTAAACTGTGTTAGTATAAAACTAATGCTCCCGTGCGTACTTCATTTTCCAATCTTTTATCTAAACTATTATTTGTCATTCGAATCATCATAATGCTTTTGCTATTACACTGAGAAAACTA
The DNA here is from genome assembly GCA_958299015.1 of Tetanocera ferruginea. NCBI lineage: Eukaryota > Metazoa > Arthropoda > Insecta > Diptera > Sciomyzidae > Tetanocera > Tetanocera ferruginea. The sequence goes on along the minus strand of OY282644.1, from coordinate 94,706,480 downwards.
AATTTTATAAACTAGCAGAAAAATGCCACTTGTGAAAACTTTGAACCTAGACTTTGCACCTTTGACGTTTATTTTAATTTTTAAAACGAACATTTTTAAATGATTTATTAAAACGTTCGTTTGATTTTCTATAATAACCATTATTAAATACATTATTAAATATTAAAAATACTAAAATACTAGAAAAACATTATTAAATACTTTTTTTTATTTATAAAGGTCACTTTTCATTTATGTTATGACAATTTTTTTATTATAAAAGGCTGATATCTGATATCTAAGATATCAGCCTTTAATAAAAAAAAAATTTTCATTTTTAAATACTATTAAAGGGAATTTACACAAACCTTAACCAAACCCATTTCCAAATCTTTTTTAAAACTTACCTAAACCACAATTTACCCTTATTCAAATCCAATCTAAACATTTCGAAGCATTACACGAACTTATTCAAGGCTGTCACAAATCTAACTCAAACATAAGCCAAATCTTATTTAAAGCTTCCTTTGAGAAACTTTACGAAAATCTTCGAAGCTATATTATGCCGCATCCATAACACTGCTCAACAAAATAAAAAAACTTTCACCACAACGAAAAGTGGTGAAATAATTTTCTATTGTCATATTTTTTTTCATATTTTTATAGTCAATCCAAATGAATGTTTTAATGATTTTTTTTCGATTTTTCCAAATTTTCCGTATAAATATTGTAAATATTGAATATGAAAAGTGATGAAAAAATAAATTATTCATTAAGCCATTTTCACCAACATGTAAGTTTGTAAGATCGTACATTAAGATACGACCATTATTTCTGTTTTTTCGGTAGTCCCAAAAGTTTTTGTTTTTCGAAATTTGTTTTACAATTGAATTGTAAAAAAAACAAGAAAAAAAAAGAAAAACTGGTTTTGCATTGATCTTAATAAAATGCTATGAAATTTGCGGTTGAAATTGAAAAAAAAAAATACTTTTTCCTAACTTTTCCAATAAAAATTAATTTTATTTAAAAAAAAAAAATTATTTATGAGTATGTGATCGCAACATGCAACATGGTGGTGGCCGTGGCATGTAGGTTAAGTGTGTGGCTTAGCATGCTCGGAGCCCGAGTTCGATCCCCAGTCGCGGCGAAAGTTTTTTCTATTAAAAACATTTTTCTAATCTTTTTTTTTTTTATGATAACAACGGGAGCGGGTAGAAAATTCACTTCACAAAACTCCACTCGTTGAAATTCACTTTAACAAAATAACATTTTACAAAATTTACATTTTCGCTTTAAAAAATTCATTCTGAGCGAAATTCTCTTTTACAAAATTCACCATTACAAAATTTCAATTCATAGAATTTACATTTTACTAACACCGCATTCTATGTATCAAGACATTCTTATTAATAATTTTATTTTGGTAGTATTTTGTAAAGGGGAAATTTTGAAAAGATGGATTTTTTTGAAGGTAGGATTTTGTATAGATGAATATTATAAAGGCTTCATTTTGATGATGACAGTTCTGAAAAAGGATATTTTGTAAAAAAAATTACATTAGAGGTCAAAATTCCTCTAACCTAACACTAAACTGAACTCAACAGAGTATTCTTTTAATTTGCTATTTACATTCAAATTTGAGATCAATCGGAAAAAAAATCATTGGAATATTTGGATAATACGAATATTTATAGAAAATTTCACCATTTCATTTATTGTGGAATACCTTGATGAGTAGTGTTGCCTCAAGTCTTATCCTAAAATTTTTCACATCTATACTTTCCACCTTGTTTCCATTTAGCATTACTGTTACACATAAAAACATTTTAAATTGTTCCTTAAACATAATCCTTAAATATAATCTTGTATTCACTTCAACTCACCATCGATAACACTATCGCCACATAGTACTGCGCCGTCGAGTACATCCCCGAACGTGTCTCTCTCATAAATAGTGGAAAACCTTGTGGAAAAACATTCAACACCGAATACATCGGATGATACGTATTCTCGGATATCATTACGAATAGCGCGCCCTGTACCGCCTGCACACCCATTTGAGTTAGTTCCGTAGTACCGGCAAAACAAGTGCCAATAATTATTGCCATGGCCATCTTTTGAAGAAAACGCAACCACTGCACCTTCGGATCGCGCAATACCGTCAGTGTGGCACGATACCAGAGCACATGAAAACGCTTATACCAAGGAGCCGGTCTAAAGCAGCTATCCACCTGCGTCTCGAACGGATAGTCACCCGATTCGGCCATATGAATCTCCAGATTGACCAGCATATCGCGTTGCTTGGCTGCCGAGCTAACAGCAAACAAATCACACAAATATTGCGCTGAACGCTGTGAAGCCTTCTCATAGCCAGGATCTGTGGCCAAGACACCAATCAGAAAATCAGCCGGATTGTAGGCCTCCGGACAGCGGTAACCGTTGTCAGCAAAGAAATGTAACGCATGTTGCGGTGAACCGGTAAAGGCAACACGTCCATCAGCCAGTAGTAAAACATTATTAAACATATCGAACAACTGACTAGAGGGCTGGTGAATGGTGCACAGAATGGTGGTGCCTTTTTTGGCCAAATCGTACAGAGTTTGCACCAGCTGCTGAGCACTAAATGAATCCAGTCCAGTGGTGGGCTCATCACAAAAAATGATGACTGGATTATTGAGCAGCTCAACGGCGAAAGCCAGACGCTTGCGCTCGCCACCGGATATAACCTTTTCGTCATCACCACTACCAATGCGTGTGTTGACGCTCGAAAGCAAACCGGTGCGTTCGAGCAGATCATTGATGATCAACTTGCGCTCCTTGCGTGTGACACGACGATCCAGTCGGAGATGTGCCTGCAAAGCAACAAAAAATTATTATACATTTTCATCAATTTCGCAGGAAGGATATTGGGTTATAGAGACCATAAAGTTAAGATGCTCCCGCACGGTCAATGCTCCTATAAACAAATCATCTTGATACACATAACCGCTGATGCGATGCATAAATGGACCAATGCGACGACCATTTATTAAGATATCGCCTTGAACTACAGTACCAGCTACAAAAAATAAATAACAAAACATTAATTCTCCTCCATAGTTGTTGGTTTCAGTCATAATCTTATCTACATGGATGTGCATTCTATAGCTCACCTGGTTGACGATATGCTAACGTCGACATTAATGTTGTTTTTCCAGAACCACTATAAAATAAATAAAAGATAAAAAACAGAGTACGTAAGCAAAAAATTAAGAACGAAAAAAGTTGAACTGAAGATGTAAAGATATATAAATTTCACTGCCGGTTATAAAAAGTATAGCTATGTTTGCATATAAATAAATATAAAAATCTGACAATTTGCTTTTTCCTGGCCTGAAATTTGTTAAAAGTTCTTAAGAAGTGCGTTAACTTTAGTTTATGTTTATTTTTATGATTTTTTTTTTTTTTTGTGCTTAGTTTGCATAAATTTTAAAGACTATCAAGTTTTATGACTTCTAATCATATGTAAGTGTTTTTGCTACAGTGGGTCAAAGTGAATTTATTTACAAACTGAATACATACATGCTTACCGCATATACATACTTACGTTTAAAAATACACACATACAAATTTTAAAAATTAAAAATTTAATTTAATTTGAGGCTTGCTATGAATCAAAGAGATAATAAGAGTGGTTATAGAAAATATGTTAAAACAACAAGAAACTATTCAACTATACAGCACTATTCTGGTGATTGACAGTTGTCAAATTATTTAAATGAATTGTGCCAGTTTTTTTCAGATAATGAAGTTTCGACTTCATTTCAAATTGAGAAATCTTAACGCTTGTCCATAAATTGGCAAATTTCAATCACCGGAATAAAGCTCATAATCTCATAATTTCCTTGTTGAAATAGCTTTTTATTTTTTGTGTTTCGGAAATCAAATATTTTGGGATTTTTTTCCAATTGTGAAATGCCTTAATAGATGTTCTAATCCTTTAATGATAGAAGAAGAAGTTGCCATTCAATGACATGTATTGAACGTTTTTTATTAAAAGTTTGATAGATGAGATAGTTTAAATATTTTCTCTTTTTGGCATGTCTTATAAAATTTAATAATCACACTAAAAGAGCAAGAGTTTTGCTTTATCCTATCTTACAAAAACAAAACAAAACAAATTGGCCATTTCAGCCCTTGAAAGGACTTTAACCGAGCTTCTTATGATCAATTGTGTTGCGTGTGCTATTAAATGTTTGCACACAATTTACCGAGAACTGGTCCTACATGTTTTATGCCGACTCCGAACGGCTAAAGTTCATGTTCTCAAGAAGCTTTACATGGCATTATTTACTCGCTGAGATTTGCCATTGTCTGCAGAGAGGTGGTGACCGATCAGAAAAATTTTTTATTGAAAAAACTTTTCGCTGCGGCTGGGGATCTTATCTCACGCTAGACTAGGGTTGCCAACTCTGGAAAGTGCAAAATCGGGACGGAGCACAGTCATTCGTCCCATAGACAAAAATCAAAAAAATTTATGGCAGAGAATAAGAATGTTTTGATATCAATTGGAAGGTAAAACATCAACTAAAAATATAAATAAAAATTATTTGTTTAGAGTTTTATTTACGCCCGCTATAGGTTCTAAGAGTTGATTGTTTTTCATGAATTTTATGTATTATCGCATCTTGAAAATCGGGTAAGACAAAAAAATTATGAAAACTGCAATTTAAAAAAAAAAAAAAAATAATAACATTTTTGTAAAGATAATAAAAAGGTCGAATTTAAGTTTTTTAAATTGTAAAAATAAAATTAAAAATTTTAGTTTTACTTACTTTAAAGTCACGCTTTTTAATACTTAAAATTGCAAAATAGCAATATTACAAAGACATTTAAAAAAATATGCATAAACTTCGGTAAAATTTTTTTTCATATATCATTAGTCTTAACTTTCTACTAACAAGAACTAAAAAAATTTACTCCGCTTTCGTCCGCCTTTTAAAAATATTACTCTTTTTCCAAACATCAACTTTTGTTGTTTCTTGCTTTAACTCTTTTTCTTTGTAAACATAAAATCAAAACCGTTAAAAAATTAACCCTATATTGCATTGCATGTGAAAAGCATAAGTAATGTAATATAAAAATAACAATTGGCTTAAAATATCATAATTATTAAGAATTTTTTATAAAAATTTTGATTAATTTAATTAGAAGTTCCTAAATACCTTAGAATTATTTTTATCCACAATTATTTTTATTAACTTTAAGCTTTATTTTGTTTAAATTTATGAAGTAGCCACTATTGGGTTAATTTTGTTTACATTTGACATAAAGCAAGTGGCAAAAAAGTTAAAAGTGCGATTGATTTAGTGCAAACATTATAAAATATGCCAAAACAAATATTATATGAAGATGTTATTGATTTGTGGATTACTAGTGATGTAACAAAAAGATCATTAAATATATATTCATTTCGTGTTTCCAAGCTCGGGGAATCAAGTTTTAGTGACGGAAAACTTCGCATTAATATATCTCGATTTAACGCCGAGATGACAAACAAGTGGCGTCAAAGCCAATATAAAAAAGAGAGGTTACTTGAAAACCACTCTGCTTGGTTGAAGTGGACTATATTCAAGGAAACTAATTCCGATAATGTAAGTAATAGCCTCGATATCAAAAATAATATTATAAATCACACATTAATTTTTCCTTTTTAAATAGGAACCGAGTACTAGTGCTGGAAAACGTGGCAGACCTGAAATAAATTTCGAAACTGCTTCAGAAAAAACAAAATTAAGAAGGGTTGAAAATCTTTTAAATGATTATTGTCCGGAAGAACTTGCTAATGCTGCTAAAAAATCCAAAAAAAGAAGTGAAGAGAAGCAAACTGAAACAACAAAAAATTGGAACCTAGTGAAGCCCTCTCGCTTTGCTTTGATTTGGGTTTATCTGATGAAAAATATAAAATTTTGGCAAACGTTGTTAATCGCTTGCATGAAAATTGTTTCCCAAGTTTGTATTCTATACGAAAGTTGAGACGCACTTTGACACCAAAAATAAAAGTGACAGAGATTTCAGCCGAAGTTGATCTGCAGCCACTCATGCGCATGACAACAAATGGAATTTTGGAGCAATGCAGAAATGGAAGACCTACGGGAAAGCTTGCTCTTATATCCAAATGGGGAATGGATGCCAGCTCAGGCCACAGTCTTTATAAACAGAAGTTTGCTATTGAGGAACATACGGATGAATTTTTGTTTGTGGTTGCCTTTGTGCCGCTTAAGTAATTTTTAATTGATCATCAAATGCGAATATATTTTTATTATTTCATTTATCATTTTTAGGCTGATTGATAGTTCAACAAATGAAGCTCTATGGGAAAATTCAACACCTTCATCAACACTTTCATGCAGACCCATTAAATTTGTTTTTACAAAAGAATCCAAATAGATAGTTTCGATGGAGAATAATTACATGAATTTTAAGATAAATAATCTTGAATGTGATACATTTTTAAAGAATGGCGAGGTTGCAGAAGTTTCTTATATTATGCACTGCACCATGATTGATGGGTCAGTAGCTAACGTATTAACAGAAAATACAAGTGCAAGTAGATGTTTCATTTGTAAAGCCTCTCCCAAAGAAATGAACCTTGTCACAACCAGTCGGTTGAGCAACGAAGATCACTACAAATTCGGCGTATCTATTCTACATTGTTGGATTCGATTTTTGGAATGCTTAATCCATATTGCATATCGTCTTCCGTTCAAAAAGTGGCAAGTGCTAAATGAAAATAAAGAAATATATTTAGAAAACAAATATCGTATTCAGCGCGAATTTAAAGAAGAAATGGGTTTGATTATCGACCAAGTCAAGCAAGGATACGGTACTACGAACGATGGAAACACTGCTAAATTCTTTTCCAATGTGGATACTGCAGCAAGAATAACAAAGTTGGATAAGGACATGCTTTACAATATGTCCTTAATATTGAAAGTTTTGTCGTGTGGAAAAACCATAAATATTAAAGAATTTGATTTGCTCTTGCTGAGAACAAGAGATTTATATCTTAAGAACTATAGTTGGTACTACATGCCCAGCTCATTGCATAAGGTGTTAATACACGGAACAGAAGTCATCAAGTACTTCGATTTGCCAATAGGTTATTTAAATATGATATATGTATTTACAAATTATTTTAAATTTTCTTCAAATTTGGAAAAAATCTTTTGCAGGTTCCCTTTCTGAGGAAGCTTTGGAATCAACTCATAAAATTATTAGAAATGCTAGACTTTCCCACACTAGAAAAACAAGTCGTGAAAATACAAATGAAGACCTTATGCGGTTTTTAATTTTGTCATCTGATCCAGGGATTGTATCAAAAAGGAATTTGATATCAAAAGGGCAAAAGCGAAATGATAATTGTATAGCAAAATATTTAATTGAAATTAATATGGAAGGGACAGGCGAACTAGATAACTTTGCAGAAATGTTAAATGATGCAGAAGAAATCTCGTCCGATGAAAGTTATATTTTTGATTAAAACCTTATTGAAAAAATGTAATCTTTGGTTGTTATTTCTTCGATAAAACTAGAGAAGTATCGTTTCATATCCTGTTTATGTCTTTATATTAATATTATTACTAATAACTTTCATTATGCATAATATGTAAGTTTCTGAACACTTTCCTTAACAACTTTTCATTACGCAATAAATTTTAAATTCACTTATTTATATATTATAAATAATACATTTAATCTCTAGCTTTTCTCCCTGATAGTCATAAAAATGTATCATTTTATGGCAGTACTACTTTGCAGAATAATGAAGAAAAAATAAATGATAAAAACCCATTTTTTTAAAAACTATTTAAATTTAAAAAAAACAATTGTTTATTTAAATTTTTTTACTTTTTTCGATTCAATATACCATTGTTCAGATACAAGCAAAATTTCATTCGATTCCGACCACTCCTTCTATTTTTGTCCATCGCTTGTATGGACTCGAATCACTGTGCGGAGCCATCAAAAATGCTGGACAACATTAGATGCGATTTTTTATTTTATTAAATATTTCCTTTTTTTCTTTGAGGAATAAAGGCTATCAACGATGCCTTTACACCATCGCATTGGTTACTTGATATTGTAAAGATCTCTTTCCAACTCTTGCCGAATTCATGAAAAAACCAAAAAATAAATAAACGTTTTGATAAATAAAATGTATGAAAAATAAATGATAAATTAAATTTGATAATAAAATTACACAGTTTTAGTAAACTGTGTTTCATGTCAAATTGGAAATTTAGATACAAACAATCTTAAGTTCTCAAAGGCGGGACAAAAGGCGTCCCGCAAGGGTTCGTCGCGGGACGCTAAAAAATTAGCTGAAATGCGGGACGTCCCGTGAAATCCGGGACAGTTGGGAACCCTACACTAGACCTTAAAAAAATAGGCCCAAAAAGAACTATTGACGCGCTTTCTCTGTAGTTTAGTGCCTGTCATTTGCAATCTAAGAGGATCTCAATCTAACCACTATGTATTCGTTAATCTTAATAAAACAGTCATATATCTTTAATTGTTACTTCTTCAATTAATGTTTTATTTTGCAGAATTTGTTAAATATTTAAATTATCTTTTAATTATTTGAATTTCACATAGTGAACACAGCACTTCCCTAAATAAATCTAAAAGCAGAGTTAAAAATAGTTCAAACTAAAACTTAGATAAACAAAATGTTGTAAATTTTATCACCACAAACATCATATATGTGCGAAATTCTGTAAAGTTTATTCACTCATCCAAAACTTTAAAGTTCGTTAACTCTGTTTACTTTATTATCAGAAAAGTATTCTAAGATATTTTTGTTTTTTATGTTTGTTAAGCCTTTAAAATCCTCACGATTCTTCTCATATCTTATCTTTTTCTGTTCTATCTTAATTTGGGTCACTTTTTTTCGTTTATTTGAGACGAGATTTTTAAGTTGAAATTCAAATAGAAACAATCAACAAATCTGACATAATACATTATGACGAAGTACTGCAACGAAATAAATCATCAAGCAAACAGTTCAAAACAAAACAAATTGTATACTTTGTTGAATGTTTACTAAACCTTTATTTGATTTAAGCAAAAACCGTGTCGGACTTTTAACGAATTCATCATAATAAAAATCTTACGGTACATAAATTAACAAGCTTTGCCGTAGGGCAACACTCTAGTAGGCGGTAACATAACCTACAGGGTCTAAGTTAATTTTGCAGAGGCAGATTGATGTCGGTATTATTGTTAGTTTTGCGTTTTTAGTAAGTAGTTTTGGAATGTATATGTGTGTGTGTACAGTAGGCTGGGTGATTTTCGGTTGGGGCATAAAAAGTCTTAAAGAAAAAAAATTAGTACCGTGAATTTTTTTCGTTAGGAATTTGTTATGGTACATTTTTTAATTAAAATATTTACATGTTAGACCATTTTTAGGTTGAATTAGGGGCAAGATTTCATTTCTGGCATCAGTTTTGCTCTAGCTGTGCGCTTTTTTTTTTAAATCGGCAAAATCGGTTTATAAATCGACCCAGCCAAGTGAACACTGTACAGTAAGATGTTCAAAAAAGTGAATACTCACCAGAAGGAAAGTGTGGGATGTATAATTTTAAGAATACATGAATTCTTCGTCAAAAAAAGAGAGAAAAAAATATAAATGGCCTTGTAAAATATCATAGAATGCGAATTTTTTTCTATTTTCAACGAAAGTTTGGTTTTACTTATGTATAACAAATCAAGTGTCAGTGAAGTAAAAATTTTCAACATATCAAATTGAAGTGAAGCTGTAATTTTTTTTTTAACTGTAGATTTTGAAAATAACAAAGTCAAGGATTTAATTTATGATAAAAACATGTAATATTTCTTACATTCTTTAGGAATACAGAAAGAATGCATGATTTCCATATAACATCGCCGTGTAAAAAAATCATATTTTTTGGAATGTATAGTCTATAGAGGCGATACATTCTTAAACAAATTTCTATGCATTGCCATTTCCTTCTGGGACTATTCATTATCTCACATTCATAGATAATTTTATGACACAGTTTACCTTCGGCCTTATAAAATACACAATATATCCATTACTTTTCTGGTGGCTATATACCAACGCGCAACAAAAAACGTCATAGCTTTCGTTACGGTTATTTTCAATGTTGATATAATAAAAAGAAAATTCAACTCTATTTTCGGTTTTTGTTCCCTTGAAGCATAACTGCAAGAAACAAAAAAAAAACAAATTGGCCATTTCAGCCCTTGAAAGGACTTTGACCGAGCTTCTTATGATCAATTGTGTTGTGTGTGTTAGTAAATGTTTGCACACAATTGACCGAGAACTGGACCTACATGTTTTATGCCGACTCCGAACGGCTAAAGTTCATGTTCTCAAGAAGCTTTACATGGCATTATTTACTCTCTGAGGTTTGCCATTGTCTGCAGAGAGGTGGTGACCGATCAGAAAAATTTTTTATTGAAAAAACTTTTCGCCGCGGCTGGGAATCGAACCCGGGCTCCGAGCATGCTAAGCCACTCACTTAACCTGCATGCCACGGTCACCACAACAAGAAACGGTCACCAACTGCAAGAAGTCATGAAGATTTAAATCAATACGTCGTAAAAAATAAAGATATACTTAAAGCTCAAAATGAGTACACCCTAGGATTAAAAAAACTTATTCCGACCAGAACCACGAATGTATGAAAATAAAGACGTTACATTTCGTCAACAATTTTTTAATAGTTTTACATTTTCGTACAATTTGATAAAAATTTATTTATAAAATTTTTGTGAGTCTTTCATAACAAAGCTTAAATTTGAAAAAGGGTTTTTAGGTTAAGAGGATCATTTGAATTCAGTCTTTTTAAAAATCGCTTTATGCCGAAAAAAGTAATTTGTAAATTTAAAGTATTTGTAAAACTACCAGAAATCTAAGCATACTCCTCATATTTCTTTAATAATTCTGAAATACATATTTTTTTTAAATTTTTTCAGCCTTACTAATAAGCAAAACTTTCTGAAAAAAAGGTATTTTGAATGACTTCTTTGTTAATGTGAAAACAAAAAACAAAAAAGTAGACCTTTTTCACAATAGTCGGTTCTTTAAATAATTTCAGCTGTAGCGGATTTTAAAGTTGAAATTTTTTTAAAACTTACTTCATTGCAAAAACAATATTTTTTACGTTTTTGGCAGATTTCACACAGAACATGACGAGGTGCTAAGAAAAAGTTGACTTTTTTAGGTATAAAATATTTTTTGTTTATTGGTTTGAAATAAGAGAAGAGTCAACTTTTATATTGGATTCGATATATGAAAAGGCCGATTATTCAATTTGTCTATTAGTAAAGCTGTCTGAAAAAAACAAAAAACATTCTTCAAAAAATTACTTTAACTTTGATTTTGACGTATGCGATATTTTTTCTTTAATAGAAGGTATTTTTTTAGCCTTCTTGCAGATATGTTGAAATTTTTCTTGGCTAATGTAATGCCCTTCATTTTTTATCCAACGTTCGAATTAGCTTAAATTGTGGGTTAAAAATCAAATGTTGATACTATTGTGCTTTTAACAACTCAATTTAGAATTTATTAAAAAAAAAAATAGTCATATCGAATGATTTCAAAACAATTTAAGCTCATTTTAAAGCCTTTATGTAACGCCTGATGGCTTCACAGTTATTTTTTACATTGTTTTTATTACCAGCGTGCAACAGCATTTGGCATATTGATGACACACTTTGGGATCTTGTTGCTCTAGCCCAAACTCCAAGACAACTTAATCACTTTAATCAAACTTGCTAAATTCGCACATAGCTAAATTCCCGACAAAAACATCCCTAGGCAGTCATCAAACTTTCATAATTAATAAACAACAATAAATTTGTTTTGTGGTTCGTCGCACCTGGAGCCCATAAGAGCCATGAGATTTCCTGGTTGCACGGCGCCGGTAGAATTATTGATTAATCGCTTCATATTTTGTAAACTGGACGAATTATTCGTGTTGCTAGTGTAGACGCACAAATCACGCCACACCAACGTGGCACCCTGTTCGGTGGGTGACCATTTGCTATAGCTGCGTAACGGTAGACTGCGTTCCGAACTATTGCGTGTCGATGGCGTACGAGTGGCAAAATTTTCAGATGTCGGCGTAATAGCGCCACGAGGCTGCATTTCGAATTGATCACGTGCTGATGATGCTGAAGGTGCTGGTGATGGGGTGCGTGAGGATAATGTTGTGGCAGGAGGTTGTACTGCCTCAATGTTAACAAGGTCTTGCGTAGACATTTTGAAAGTTTTTGTTGTTGTTGTTGTGTGTGGCAACACCACTGATAGTTTATTGAAAATTTGCCCCTTTGTTCAGCAGAATTGCATCATATGTAGCAAACCGAACCGTGAGCTGAATTGATGTTGCGTTTACCACCGCGTGCAAAGAACAACTGATTATCTGCTATTGTGTGGCTTTCCATGAAGGTTGAGAAAATATGATGCATGACACGCGGAAAACAACATCGCAAACAACAATAACAACAACAACAATAAAAAATAAAGTATCTTATCTAGTTAGTTACTTAGCTAAAGTTTGTTAGCATAGTTTCAAGATAAGGCGACCAGATGTAAGTAAAAAGGCAATTGATATTTTAGTTATGTAGTTGGAATTCAAAGCAGGAAACAAAGTATGCATAGTTACTTTCAAAATTTTAGATAGAAAATCAATATGTCAGAGGCAGAATGTTGTGGTGGTAAGCAACTCTACAAAGACACCTATGTGACAACTTTCTGAATGAAAACAAAATCCTAGAGTTGCCAGGTTTTTACACTTTATACAACACAACATAAAAAATACACAGCTTATTAACTTATTAACTGCACCTTCAAGTCGTCAACCCACACAACTAGGTAACCAACAACATTTGAGTGGCGCTTTACAGCCAGACCGCATAACAAATGCAGGCCAGTCGTAGCATCAACGCTTGGTCTTTGTTGCATTTGGCATAGTTTTTGAGTCCATTCACTCGGTCTCGCTGACTGTTTGTCAACAGGTTTGCAGTTAACGGAATGTAGTTTGTCTAACTGTTGAGTTGCTACGCTCCATTCATTCACCACTATAACCAATACCACCAACTCAACATTACCACTCATACAACCGCCGCCCATCACATGTTAGCTCATTCGAACCACAACGATTTTATGTTGGTCGCAGCAATAAACTGAAGTGTGGCTCGAATTTCATGCCGCTCTGAGTGAAGATCAGCGCGACCATAGTCAGATACCTTTGGGCGAAGAAGCCCTTAAAGGTTTCTGATTTGTTTGTTACTCGGTAACTTTCCAAGCGCCTATCTGTATGTGTGTGTGCTTGCTAACCCGTATCTATGCAGTGTTTGCATTAAGTTTTCCTTTTGAGCTTGCAACAAATTGCACAACAATAGCCGTAGGTAAATATATGATGCATTTATTATAACAACAACAATGAAAAATGTTGTTACCATTGTGCTTGTTGAACTCTATAGCAGTGTGTGCGTGTTATGTTTGCTTGTGTATTGTTGGTTCATAGATGTTGATAATGAAAAGAACAAAGCAAAGCATCAACACAGTAAATGAACTTGAGTCTTTGAACAACAAGATATAGTTTTTAACTAGAAAATGGTTTTTGCTTTTCTTCCCCAAAAATTTATCGAAAAAGTAAAAACTTTCCATTAACAGCAACATAAAGTTATACATAACAATTCAGAAAGAAACACAAGTGTCTAACATGAAAATAATGAATTTAAAATTGCATCTTTGTTATCATAGCTTAACGGGAGAAAAATATAAACAAATTTTTGACTTCACATAACAAACACATCAAAATGAATTAAATACCAAAAAGGCATGTTAAATTAAAAAACAATATCAGAAATTTACTCCAGTAAAACTAAAAAACAAACATTTTCAAAATTTCTTTTAGAAATTTTATTTTAATCTGTAATTATTCCAGGATATGCAGTGGCGGAAAGAGTAATAGCAACAGTTTCTATTGTAATCCTTAGTGTCGAAATAGCTAAACAAACTTTAGAAAAAGGATCACTAATGTATGCTATGGCAACTCTGCCTGGTGGTATTGTAGTAGTCGTATCCCAACCTCTTTCAATTCAGTGAAAAGGAGAAGGTTTATAGGCATATGTATCCTTTTAATCATACACGGTTAAAAATCTTGGGCTAAATTTTAATCTTTTTTGGATTACATATAGGACACGACCAAAAAAAGATTACTTTTTAATCCAATGAAAAGTTTTAAATTTTCCAATCCAAAAAGGACTTATTTTTAATACGCAAAAAGTTTAAAATTTCTTAATCCAAAAAGGAATAATTGTTAATCCACAGAAAGTTTAAAATATTATAATCCAAAAAGGATTAGATTTTAGTCCAAAAAAGTAAAAAATATAAAAGGATTACTTTTTAATCCACAAAGGTGAGAACTCGTGCGAAAAAAAGCTAAGAGATAATTCTCACATTTCATAAATCTACGAAGAAAAGTTATCCTTTGACCTCCATAAGCATGTATATATATATTAAAAAAATTCTTAAACTTAATTTATGCTAAATTTTGCATATTTCTATTCGAGCTAAAAAAAACTTGTTTTTTTTTGTCGCGTACTTTGAACTAATTTGTACTAAATCTTGCCAATATTTTTATAAAATGTAGCACTCTTTCATCGCGTTAGAACACTTAAAATACATATCGGTTCTTTTTGTTTCTTTCTTGTTTTTCGAGTAATTAAAACCGTGCGAATGTCGCGTCCGTGCCAATGGCTTTTCAGCTGGAAAGCTACATAATATTCAGCTTTTCGCCATAGAAGAACTGTCAACTAAAGAGCTGCTTTTTGTTGGCTTTTCAGCCAAAACGCCTTCGTGTGAACATATTATTATATTGCCATCAACTTCATTATATATACATTAAGGGTATTCATGCAAATGGGCAATGCCCTTATAAATGATATAAACCGTATAAGTTTATCAGCCTAATAAATTAAATGTATGGAGAACCGTTTACACAAACCAGATATATCACAAACCAGCAATCAGCTGTTTATATGTATGCTGAAAGTTGACTGTTAACAAGTTAACAGCTGACATATCTCTCCAAATGCACAATCGACTGATAAAAATAACTAATTGCCCAAAATACAAGCTTGCCGCTTTGCATGAATACCCTTATTATGTATTATGAAACACTGCTCAATGTAATAATGAATATAATAATATTTGGGTTCAGATTTTAAGAAACAATTTGTTTCATTTAATTAAAAAATAAACTTCGGATTCTTTAACAACATTAACTATTATATTGAGCGTAAATTTCGTAGCAGTAGTAGTTTTCAATCTTAGGTAACATAAATAATTTTTCCTAAAATACTACCTTAATGTAAATTTGTAGTCCAAAAATAGTCTTAAACTTAAACTTTTTTGGATTAAAAACAAATTAAACTTAAGTATGGAATAAAAAATAGTACTTTTTGGATTAAAAATTCCTTTAAACCAAAGTTTGGATTAAAAACTAGTCCAAAATTTTTAACCGTGTATAAGCCTACGGACAAGATAAAGGTAGTCATGACTTCTGTTCTGAGCTCATGGAAGTACTTAGGTCTTAAAATAAAATTGGATAAATGTACCGGTGTGTCCGTAGCTAACGATATAAAACACACTGTTTACACGGAGACAGTTAAGAAACCTGGTTTAGTTACTAATAATTACTGGCATGAATATGAATTCTGATATATCCTATGGGTACTAGGAAAATTGGTCTCATAGAGCATAAATGATGCTGTGTTCGGCCAAACAATCATTCAATAAAATGTTGTATGATTGACTGAAGATTTTAACCGAAGTTGGTACAGTCATAGAAAACAAAAAAGTATTCCGAAGTGTTTTTTTTTTACTGAAATGCTTATACGACTCCAGGTTGTCATAAAAATGCCCGACTATGTATCCGGCAGTATGACAATACCATAATATGAGAAGCTTGCTTATAAAGTCATGCTTGCATAAGACTATCAAATCATGTTCAGTCAGTTAAGTGCTTATTCCGTGTAGAAAACTCTTTTGCCCACTACAATATCGTAGGTTGAACCTTTAGAGAGTTTCATGCTAAGATTGAGAGTAAGCTCAATATCGCTAAAGAGAGAATGAGTCGGCATAGTATTGAGCTTTGTACAACAGGACTGGCAAAAATTTGAAGTCAGTCTCCCTTCAGACCAATGAACAATTGAACGAAGAACATGAAAGTACCTCCTAATAGATAAATATTGGCCTAATCGAATCCAATACTGTCGATTGTTTAAACAGACATCAGTAAGCTATCTTTTTAGGGCACTGAGTCCTGAAAACACGTTTGTTGGAGAAGTATAATTAAGCCGAAAGATAGGCGTCTACTATAAGAACACCTGGAGTGTATGCTATGGTTCTTAATCAGGGACCGAAAATAACTGTTATTTTTCAATTTCTAAATAAAAAAGACAATGAAAAAATTGTCGCAGGACTTTTTCGAATATACCATTATGTTACAAATGGCCTCAGCTTCATGAATACTAAGTGCCTTTTAAATTTTCGACTGATTCTATAAAAGTTAAAAATTAACTGTTATTTTTTGCTTTTTTATTTTTTCGGACAAATATAACCGTTACTTTTGACTTTTATTTTATCGGTCAAAAATAACAGTTATTTTGTGACTTTTATTTTTTCGGTCAAAAATATCAGGCATTTTGTATTTTTTTAAAGGCCGCTTGACCAATTAAAAAACTATTGATGCCATATTTAAATTGTGCACACCGATGAGACCCAAATAATGGTACCATTAGTTTTTTAGTCGGTAAAACAGCCTTTGAAAAAACACATATTGCCTGATATTATTGACCGAAAAAATAAAAGGCAGAAAATAACTGTTATTTCCGACCGATAAAATAAAAGTCAAAAGTAACTGTTATGTTCGCCCGTAAAAATATAAGGCACAAAATAACTTTTATTTTTGTCGGAAAAAATAAAAGTTAAAAAAACACAGTTAATATGTGACTTTTTCGATAAAAACCATAACCGGTACGGTCCCTGTTCTTAATATTAAGTCGATCATCAATAAGATCATTTGCATAATATGTTTACAATTATTATAATAACACTATGACTCAAAAAACGGTTTTTGGAAAAATAACAGGATTCTGCGGTATAGGTTCGATACTATGATTCAAGGTGAGTATAACCCTAGATGGGTTTCGCGAGTTTGGCGACCGTTTGATTTTTATGGCCCCCAACATATTGTGCTCCTGAGTGATTTCGCCCAAAAAAGGTATCATCACTTTATGATCAACAGCTCCGTCATAGTTAGTGACATTGGTTTACTGTCTTCGGCAATGTTGTAGCTAATAGTCTAATGGTTAAATATAAAAACAAAACATACTCATAAAATAATTTTTTAACACTTTTTTTGAAAAAATTTAAGAAAAAATTTGATTTTTTTTTTGCTTTTTTTTGCATAACTTGAAGGGAATCCAAATTTTTCCTATACTTTATTCAACAAAATTATAGCCGAAAAAAAACCAAACAAATCTTGTGAACATACTTATGTGATCTGAACATGTCCACAGTACTTTAAAAGCTCTAAAAGATCATATAATTTGGTAAAAAAATTTTTATTATTTTAATTAAATGTTTTCTTTTATTTTCATACACTTTATTATGATGCAATGAAATTAAAAGTTTACTTCTTAGAAAGCGGAAAGAGTGGAAAGCCGAAATGAATCAAAAATAATTAATTTCATGCGAAATCTTAAAAACTTAACTCAATGCAACACTTTAAAAAATTTAGAAAGATCTTGTTTTTTTTTTTAAATATACACAAGTGATAAATGATGATAATGTATTTTTTGGGATAATTTTTTTAGTCAGAAAGGTCTAACAAATCTTAGTTGCTCGAAGAATCATCATCAGAGTCTTGATAAACTTCATCAAATGTACCATCAAATTTGGTGAGCTCTTCGGACTTTCTTTGAGAAAATATGCTAACTAGTGTCCGACCGATTATTCGGCTTTGGCTTCGGTATTCGCCGATATTTTGAACTTCGGCTTCGGCTTCTGCTTCGGCCGAAATAGCCGATTATTTTTGCCGAATATTTTTGTTGTTTTTTTAACAATTTTTTTTATAAGTTTTTAGAATTTTTTAAATTATTCAGTGAACTCCATTAAAAATTCCACATTTTGAAACATTTTCATTGCTCGTTTTGTGTTTCTCTCCTTTTCTGTTATTTCATGAATTGATCACTCGTTGAAAATTTTATTCATAATGATAAATGCAGCGAGTCCGACTGTTTAATTTTTGCTTTTGTTATGGACTGAAATAGTGAATACTTTATCCTGACGTCAATAAATCAATTAGAGAAAAATCCGAATTTTGCAGAAAAATTCTTGCGTTTAACTCGAATTTAATGATTTCAGTTCCTTTTTTTTTTTGTACTGAAATGAATATAAAGGGTTTTAAGGGCCGATGTTGAATGTGAACCACACCTAAACGTCAAGTTTTTTCTGCATTTCACTTGACATTTCTCAATTTCAGACTAACTAAATTTGAACCATGGAAAAAACCAATCGAGCATCGCGTTAAAGTAATTCAAGCTTATTATGAAAATAAGCGTTCAAATCAAAATGCATATCGTGCACTTCGTGATTTTTCGGTCAATTTAATCGTCCAAATGAGTGTAGGAGATGTGAAAACACCAGTGCATGCTCGTACAGCTTTAACTGTAGAAAATATTGCTGGCGGCATTATCGGGCCGTATTTTTTCCAAAATGAGGCCGTTCAGGCAGTTACTGTGAATACCCCCACGCGTACTGCGTAAGGGGTATATTAATTTTGTCACGACGTGTGTAACACCCAAAAGGAGACGTGGTAGGTATAGAAAAGTGTATATATTCTTGATCAGCATCACCACCTTGAGTTGATTTAGCCATGTCCGTCTGTCTGTCCGTCTGTCTCTCGACACGATTGCAGCCGTAATTTTGAAGCTATCGTAATGAAATTCAATATTTAAGCTTTTTTTTAAAAACTAAGATCAAATTTGAGAATGGGCTAAGTCGGATGAAAATTACGCCTACCTCCCATACAACCCTAAAATTGAAAACTCTTTAAAGCGACTTATATTAAAGCTACAATACTTAAATTCGGTAGTTGTGTATTTTATGTCAAAACTAAGATGTGTTTTAATTGAAAAATCTATAAATAGGCTAATATAAAAGAAACAACACTGAAACTAGGTATTTGTGTATTCTATATCAAAAAAAAAGGTGCGAAAGAAAAATGGGCGTCATCCACCCACTAACACGCCCACCTCCCATACAACGCCAAAATTGAAAATTCTATAAAGAGGTTAATATAAAAGATACAAAACTTAAACTCGGTATAAGTGTATTCTATGTCAAAACTGAGGTGTGTTAGGAAAATGGGCGTCATAGACAAACTAACACGCCCTCCTCCCATACAACCCCAAAATTGAAAACCCTATAAAGAGGCTAATATTAAAGGTACAAAACGGAAACTTGGTATTCGTGTATTCTATGTTAAAACTAAGGTGTGTTGGAAAAATGGGCGTCATATACTTACTAACACGCCCACCTTCCATACAACCCCAAAATTGAAAACATTATAAAAAGGCTTATATTTAAGCTGCAGGAAAACATTTGGATGTGTATGTATGTATTTTAGACACATAAAAAAATAAAATCTCAGACGAAAAGCTCTCCAATTTAAGATTCTTTTACCCTTAAGAATCGGCCGTGGGGGTATTTTAACTTCGGCCAAGTCGAAGATAGACCTTGCTAGTTTTTAATTGATTTTTTAAAAATTTTGCCTTCGAATTTTGCTGCACCGACATTCAATGACTTTTTGCAGTCATTTGCTTTAGCGGAAATGGAAAACAAAATCCACTTATATTCAGTAGAATTTATGGTAGAATAAGAATGTACAAAAAAAATCAGAAAAAATTGAAACGGAGCGTGAAGCGAAGCCAGTTCTTGTAGTTTTTGTAAATTTCTCAAAAAAATATGTGTTTCGAATAACCCACAGGAATTAAAACTATTTCTAATAAACACATTTTCAAGCATGAAATTTTTGAATACTTTTCTTAAAACTATCTGTGTCCTTAATAATTTTCCTTTTGATTTAGAATTTCGTCTTACAGCGCGGTTTGTATGGGGTCGTTTTAACAGATTTTTTCAAGGTCATTAGGCAACTTTTTGACGAATACTTTATGGTATACCTACAGCCTTTAATACTCTTCGTTCAAAGATAATATATATACTTAACTTTCAGATATATCCTGCGCTGAATGAATATCTAATTTTGGATTTCGTCACTATTATATAAAAGTCACAAAATAGCAAAATGAAAGAAGAAAAATGCATGTTTTTATATATGAAAATCAATCATCAGCTGCTTACGTGCCTGCTTTCTTTGTTTTTCTTTCGTTGTTTATGCTTGTATGCTTTGGTTTTGCACGAACTGATTGGTTCGCTTTGGCAGCATTGTAAGCATTAGTTTATGCATTGGGTTTATGTATGCACTACTGTTCTAGCCCAATAGGCAATTAAGCCAGCGCTCTTCAAACGAAGGCCTGAATTGACTGCTACTTTTGAAGACCAAACAGATCCTTTCTTCGCTGCTCTTATGAGCCCTTCTTTAAGGCCTTCTTTTTCTGTACAAAAGGCAGCACAATAAATTTTTTTCCCTTCAAAGACTAAC
This sequence comes from Tetanocera ferruginea, assembly GCA_958299015.1. Classification (NCBI taxonomy): domain Eukaryota; kingdom Metazoa; phylum Arthropoda; class Insecta; order Diptera; family Sciomyzidae; genus Tetanocera; species Tetanocera ferruginea. The sequence continues at coordinate 94,685,733 of OY282644.1, read as the reverse complement.
TTTTCATATACTTCAGGGCAACTTTTTCGTTTAAAGTCAAAATATATATCAGTTTAAAAATATGACATAATAATGACCCTTTTTACTGCTGTATCAAAGTTTATAGATTCAAATTAATCTGACATAAAAAAACATAGGAGAGAAGATAAAATAATAGAATTTATAAAAAAAAGAAAAAGGTTTAAAAGAATAAAAATATTTTTTTCAATACTTTTTGGTTGACCCCTTCTTTTAGCCATTCTTAAGAAGTGCTTCTATCAGGCCTCTTTTGAGCTATCGGAGCGGAAGGCCTGCGAAATTTTCCCACTTCATATAAAAAAGAAAGTGTAATTGTATATGAGTGCGGCAGTACTACAAAATCCACAGGAAGGCCTGCTAGCAGCGCTGTCATTGTCTACTGGGAGTATACTATTTTGAAACCAGAGGTCATGAACCTCTTTTCAACTCAGTCAATGAACTCAATCTGTCAAATTTAACGAAATGGGTCTGTAATCCGGTTAGATTTAACTCTTATGAAAAAAACGAGTTGGATCATATTTCTTTTTATGCTTTTACCCAAAAGATGGCGTTAAATTTTAATCTAAAACTAAATATCAGACAGACACGAGAGGGAAGGACATGTGTTCAGCGTGAAATATAGTAACCATACGATTTTTTCAAAATCGGGGTCTTAATTTTAATTTGAAATTAGTAGTTAAACTGACTGTAGCTGCACCAATGGAAAGTGCATTTGCTTCGCTTTCTTCTCAACTAAGTCAATGAACTCAACCTGTCAAAATTAACAAAATGATCGAAAAAATTTGAAATTTTGCTTGTTTCTTTTTGCTTGCTCATTTAATCATACTTTTTTAACTTTTTCTTTGTTTTGGCCTCGATAAGTAGTCCATAATTGAGTATTATTCATTTATTTGTTAATTTTTGGAAGATCAATAAAAATACGTGAAAAAGGAACAAAACAATCGGACCAAAGAGACAAAGTAGAAGAGGTTACAACTTAAACGGAATTCTACGTCTACACTTACGATACTATCGAAACTGTTTCTTTTTTTTTTCTTTTCTTAATTGTTACATTTTTTATAAGTCTAATTATACAAGTACTTAAGTTTCGATTCATGTTTAAGTTTGATTTGTTGTTTTATATTCATATTCCTTAATCGTTAAATTGCCTCTTCTTATTTTTTAATTGTTGATAACTTATTTAAATACTGTTTTAACTTATATATATATCTAGCCATTTGTATATTAATATTTGCCTGTTGGTACTCTCTTGCCTTGAAAACATGGTACAAGATTTTGTAATTTTGTTAATAAAGCTTATAAATAAAACATTTAGATTTTTTAATTTAGTCGTTTTTCTGGATATGGGATAATAAATCAAGTTCTTAAACACACATTTTCTTAAAATTTATTTGCAGATCAAATTCAGAAATCTTTTTAACCATTTCTGAAGGTTATCATGTTAAGGATATACTTGCTATACTAAAATCTTAGTTGTAAAAACAAGGAAGTGTGAATCGAATAAATTTAATATTTTCATATCTTTGTAAAATTTAAATAAAACTTCAAATTACCTTTACAAAATTGAATTTAATATCACACAAAACTATATTGTATGCTTTGTTTAATTGTTTGCAATTAAGTTAATATCATAATAAATATAGTCAGTGTAGACATTAAGTAATATAGTCAATATCATACAACATCATCATATAGTGACTGTATAAACAAACGAAACCGCAACCCCGCTCATATTTTTTTAGACATTTTTTGAAAAGTTTGTGAATCGCTGCTTTGATGATCTTTTGCTCAATATTTTCACATTTCAATAGCTGATAAGAATAACGATAGTATTTAAAAATTTAATCAAATCACTACCGACAATTGTTCGAATGCTGCTGATAGCCGAATTAGTATTGAAGTGTTGAAGCTAGTGAGCGGTTGTGGTTACGAACGGCAAGTTGTATTTTTAATAGAGCATGTGCAATTCTATGTGCATGGTTCTTATATAGTTCTCAGTGCATTAAGTGCATTTAGAACTCTTGCAATAAAAGTGCAGTGTCAGTAATAAAACAAGAAATATGTCAACAATAAAATCACAATTTAACAAATTTTCAACATAAAAAAAAAACACTTTCACCGTAAATTAAATTATTTGAATGTTTTTCAAGTGTCGACATTGAAGTTTTGCCAAAACAAACAAAAAGAAAAATTCACTCCAGCTGAGATGGTTTTAAAATAATCTGAATAATTTTGAAGTATGCATCAAAATAATTACTTAAAAAGAAAAACAAAAAATAATTCACAATCAACAGTTTAAGCAAGACGATTTTTAAACGCCACTTATAACTAATAATTAAAAAGTAATTTTTTTTTATTTAATCAGATTATTATAAAATCAGCACCTAATCTATGAGATAGTTTAAATAAAAATACTGTTTAAATAAATCTTCTGCAGTCTTTTATCAATCGTAGCGATGGGTTTTTATATATCTTATCAGCAGTTGTGCTGCAAGATTTCTTTCGCTACAGTCTCACGTCTTTGCCGCCAAAATTTATTTGATAGCAAATATTTAAAAATATTTAACTACATTTATGATGTTGTTTTAAGTTGAACAGATACCGTCATTTTAGCATTGCACGCCAATTGTTTTCATTTAATTTTTAAAGTAAACATTATTTAGTGACTCGCAGCTTATCGTATCGAGATTTTAATTACATATGTTAATTGGTTGTTGTTTTTTTATTGAACTATTGCTCTATACTATTTGACAATAGCAAATAAGGCAGATATTGCGATGCACACATTATTTTTTAACATATTATATATAATTTTAACAAACAGTCTGTGTTAAGTTTTGGTGTGAAGCGGTATCTGATGACAAATAATATTGAAATTTTGAGAGTGCATCTAAAAAAATTTCAAAGAATTCGATTAAGTCACTACAAAAATACTAAAAGAGATGAACAAACGGTATTAGGAAGTTTAATGTAGATTTTTTTTTACTAAAAAATTTTTTTTACTTTTTTTCACGTATCCAAATCATATGATTTTTCGTATATTTTAACCTCGATGCCACAAAAATATAAAAATTTCAGTCTTTGCTTATTTTTTTCTCTAGGAAATTTGATATGGTTTCTGTATAAAAATTTTCAATACTTTAATTAAGAAATACAAGTGGACTGGTACTACTGTTTCCCTAATCAAAAATGTAAATTTATTTAGATGACCAGTCCAAGTTCCCAAGAAGTCCAAGAGACTTTAAGTTAAGTATGATACAATTGAATAAAAATACCACATATTACAGAAAATTATCACTTTGCTAAACATAGTTTATTTTTATAAATTTCCACTCCTTTTTTAGTAGAATTATTCGTTTTTTTGCTAATATTTGATCAAACAGATTTTACAAGAGCCGTTTAACTTTATATCTAAATCGAAAAAAGAAAATTTATATCACTACTTTACATTTTCCTCACACCCTCAATTATCATAACATTTACAAAATAATATTTTTGAACCGAAACTTTTTAAGTCGCGTATACAATAATACGGCGAAATAAACTGAGAGTAAAACCGATGCAACCATCCTAATGAAACGAAGCGAATTAATAAGTTTTTAGGAGGTGTTCGTAAGTTTTAGCTTTTTGAAGTAAATCTTCTTTGGTAGCGTTCACAGCAATACGAACTCAGCAAAAGACTTGGATAGTTTACGAACGCACTGGTTCAAAGAAAGGTTTGAGTCTGAACTAACAGACCTAACAGAATTAAAGAGCTAACGAACTAATCCTCAATGGTTTGAGTACGTAATTTTATGAAGTGAAACTGCTAAAAGTGCAATATTGTTAATTGAAATGGGTTATAAGACCAAACAAAAAGGTTAACCTCGGTAGGTTTAACCTCTTTTTGCTTCTATTGGTACTTAAAACGCACTTTAGAATGGTTATAACATAGCATTAAGGTACGTGTACCAAATGTTATACCAGATGTCAGTGTTTATTTTTTGCCTTAAAAGTTGGAACACAAAAAATTAAGAGTATAGGGCACTCGGGAAGATTTTCCACATGCCCAAGTTTTCGTAGCCATTTTCGTAAATTTTTTACTACTTTTATATGAATAGTTCAAGTATTACTTGAACCAAAAAAAAAGAATAACTATCCATAAAAAACAATTTTTAATAGCACTCGCCTGATTCGTACTAGAGATTTTCCAAGATTGTACTCAATTATTTACTCTAATTTTTTACTCAATTGCTTTTTATAAACATTTAAAAATTGAAAAATGGTAAAAGTTCTGTAACATTTATATATTAAGCCCATTTCATAAATTGTGAGACTAACGTATAAAAATATTTTGTTAATTTTGGATGTGTCTAAATTTCATCATAAGATTCAAATTCAATAAATCGTTCCTTTTTATTTAATTGTCTCGAACGAAATCTTTTATTATAATTAAGAAAATTAACTTCAGTGCAGAAAAATATCTATTTTTTTCCAGCGCACCCAAGCAAAGCGGCACCCAGTAAATAAAAATTCATCCATGCAAATTTGTATATTTTTGTTTGCAGCATGCGTTTTTATTAACAACAATTTAATGTTAGTTCACAGCGCGCGATAAGCGTTTTACGGCAGTCATTAAAAAGTCGCTTTGCCTCATCTGACGGCTCAAGCGATAAAAAGCACGAAAAGTTCTGTTAAATTCTCTCTCAAGAGCTTTTTTTAATCGCATACTTCAATAAAAAAACAAATCACAACATCATTAAAAGCTCTGCTACTAAGAAAAACAGCTGATTTAACCGACACGTGTTGGTATCTCAACCATGCTGAGGTTGGAAATATTTATTAGGTCTTTTTTATTTATTTGTTCTGCGCTCAGCCATGTGTTAGTATTTGTCTCTATACTTGTTGAATAAGCTGTGGTGAAAAAAAATTAATGTTGCCACATTCCTCAAAAACTTCAAAGGGAATTTTGAGCAACAAAACACAAATACACATAAAAACTTAATATAAATGAACTCTTAGGTTGCGTTTGTAGTGAACGCCGAGTTAGACAGGCAGGCTGACAGGCAATGTGAACAAGCGAGATAGATAGCTATTTGCATCTCGTTTTTTCACACAGATTTCAGCCTGACTGCCTGCCTGCTTGTCTGAATCGCGTTCACTATAACCGTAACCTTACTCAATTTACTGAATTTAACCCTTCATTGCATTGTGATGAAGATTTCTATCAAGCCATCAAAGAGAAAAATATACACACAAACCCAGTTAGTGTCATGATTTGTTGCTTATGGCAACTTCTTCTTTTTTTTTCAAAAAAAACATCATGCAATAATGTTTTTGAGTAATTTTAAAGATTTTTATATCAGTAACTCCCATCTTTATGTATGTAATGCAAGATATGCACCATTTTTAGACTACTAAAAATGTGAAATGGTTTGATTGGAAGCAAAACTAATATTAACTCAATTAATATTATTTATGTGTAGATGCAATGAACATAATCAAACCAAATAAGTTAAAACAAAATATTTTAAATTATTGTATAATATTTTAAGAAAAAATTTTAAAATAAAACTAAACATGAAAAAAATTTCCTATACTTGATTCTAATTTACCGTCAAAAGGCGAGAATTATTTATCAACCGAAGTCGCTTACATTTCAGGCAAATTTTTTTAATCAATTGGGTTTTAGATTAAAAAATGGTACCGTCATAAGAAAAATTGGGCTTATTTTGGGAAACAACTTTTTCGGCAGTTTTAAAAAATAAAATACTAATATAATAATAGGATTAATAATATTTCATTTTTTTTTGTTTTATCAATCTTTATATTAATAAAGGAATAATATTTTATACATTTATGTACAAAAAGTTGCCTTGAAAAAAAGTTTAATTTGCACCCATCTTAAAATGAACCTTGATGTATTTTATGATGATTCCTAAAATATTTTGTTTATACCAAAGTTCGTCAGCTATCTAAACTATTTTGCAGAAACCTCCAAAAATCCTGTTTTCCGTATATACACTAGCTAGTGTAATAGTTGTTGATAAATAAACTGTCTCAAATTATAGCCATGAAAAAGTTCTTTCAATCTGCATCAAAAATTTGTATAAATTTGCAATCGGATTAAGAATAATGATGTTTTCATGCATTTTTTAGGTTATTTTCACAAAAATTCAAATAACTTTATTATTTCTTGGCATGAACGGCTTTGATTTATTTTTGGGCGGATTATTGCTTAAACTGAACAATAAAAATGACTAATTTAAAAAAAAAAAACAAATTATATTGTAGAAAACACCTGCTGGAAAAATACTGTATGCCATCGATGGGCATGTGCGGCTCTTTCTTTTGTAAAGTTTGGCTTATAATTTGAGACAGTTTATTTATCTACAACTATTACACTAGCCAGTATATATACAGAAAACAGGATTTTTTGCAAAATGGTTTAGATCACTGACGGACTTTGGAATAGCCAAAATATTTTGGAAATCATTATAAAATAAATCAAGGTTCATTTTAAGATGGGTACAAATGGATATTATTTCTTCATACAAGCTGAAGTACTTTAACAACCCTTTGACTCTTGAATTTTTCCCGGCCCAAGAAAAAATATTTGTGATAGTTATTTTAATTGTATAAAAATTTAAAAAATCCGTCTAAGGGCGACACAAGCCGATGAATGCATTTGTGGCCTAACTAAGTCAAATGCAGCAGAACAATTATGCAAAAATTATGTATGTTGTGTTTTAGAAGTATGTACACACAATTTTGTACACCAAGAGTCAAAGAGTTAATGTACATTAGACCGGATCATTTTTGTATGGATAAAAAAAATGTCAGCCGGTCGGGGCCTCAAAAGTTAGAGAAACTCATTAAAATAATTTCTGCATACTTTTTTTCAAATTGGAGAAAATCCGCCGAAGCAATTTTGATTCTCCTGAAGGTCCTTTTTGATAAAAAAAACATATTTTTGCTTCTAACTTTATATTTTTCACAGAACACATACCCACATCTGCTAAAATGTTAAATTTCTTACTCATACCAACATTTTGACATAAAAAATTTGTTTAAATTTTGTTTAATTTTAACTCTTATTGACCACCAAAAATTGACTTTTTTGCTATTTTTAAGAAAACATTTTTTTAAAACCGCTGTAAAAGACACATTTTTTCTTAGATTTACGTGGAATTGTTATAGTTTGAAAAATATTAAGTTCTTCTTTCTTTCTGCATACGGTTTTAATCAAAGCTATGACATTACAAAAAAAACTATATATCCAAAACTGGACGATAAAGCAATGAACAAGTGAAGTTAGTTTTTTGGATGAACAATAAATGTATCATTTTATCAGATTTATATAGTCAATTTCTATCGTTTTGTCAGTTTTCGCACACATTTTTGATTAAATCGATATAAAGAAAGAAAGCAGAACTTAATACCTTTCAACCGAACATTAAAAATTACTAATTTAAAAAAAAACAGCTGCTGGAAAAATACTGTAAGCCATCGATGGGCATCGTGCGGCTCTTTCTTTTCTAAAGTTTGGCCTATAATTTGAGACAGTTTATTTATCAACAACTATTACACTAGCCAGTGTATAAACGGAAAACAGGATTTTTTGCAAAATGGTTTAGATCACTGACGGACTTTGGTATAGACAAAATATTTTGGAAATTATTATAAAATAAATCAAGGTTAATTTTAAGATGGGTACAAGTGGATATTTTTTCTTCATACAAGTCCCAGCCCAAAATTAATAATAATAAATTAATTATTTAAATTGTATACAAATTAAAAAAAACGTCTAAGGACGACACAAGGCGATGAACACATTTGTGGCCAAACTAAGTCAAATGCAGCAGAACAATTATGCAAAAATTATGTATGTTGTGTTTTAGAAGTATGTACACAATTTTGAACACCAAGAGTCAAAGAGTTAATGAACATATATATTCATTTCTATATACACATAATTTTTTGTGTTGAGTCCGAATTAACTAAAAGTGATAAAAAAGATGCACATTAAATTTCAAAATCATTTAAAATTTATTGAATTCCGCGTCATTATAAAGTACTGAGTTTAAGAAATGATTTTTTTTACTAATATTTCAGATAGAATAAACTCTTTACTGGTATAATTGTCATGTGGGATAACGATAATAATGTTTATATACAAGTTTTATACTTCAAATTAAACCTTTTTCATTTCAAATTTAACTTTTTGCAATTCAAATTAAACTTTCTACAAGTAAATAAACCTTTTTTTATTTCAAATTAAGCTTTTTTCCATTTCAAATTAGATTTTTTCCATTGCTAATTTAATCTTTTACACTTCAAATTCAATTTTTACAAATATTTGTTTTTTAATCTAATTAAAAGCAATATATTTTTTCTGAATGGAGGTTACATTTAGCCCTGATTTATTTTTAAAAAGATTTAAAAGCCGAAAATTTGGCAAAAACGGAAAATCGGCGACATGAACTTTTGTGGGTAATGGAAGATCGGCAAAGCTAGAGTTTCTTTTTTCTTAGTGTCTATTATCCTGATAAAGGTGTTACTTTGGTGGAACAATTAGCAACACACATGATTTCATGGCAGGCTTTTTAAACACCCACTTTACTCCATGAGTATAATTATACACAAGAAAAAGGGAATATTTTTTGGGATCAAGTTGCCCCATTGATAAAAACTAAGTTTTACAGACTCCTTAGTATTAGCAAAGAAAAAATTTCAGGAAAAAAGGCTTTCTAAATACCTAAACTAACCATAGTTCTTTACGAGAAAAAATTCAAACAATCAAAATTTCACGATAGGTTTTATTAATAAATGGCTATAAATAAGTGATTTAACTAATAGTTTCTTTTACTTTTAATAAATTTATGCAATCAACTATGCACACAGAAACTAAAAATTATTATAATAATAATAAATACATAACCATTACATGTGGAAACATTAAAAGAAACAAAAAATAAATTTTTTCTTAGCTAAGGTTGAATTTTAACTTTAACAAGTTGAAATGGAAAAGGTTTAATTTTAAATGTAAAAGGTTAAATTTTTAGTTAAAAACCTATAAATGTTTTTATTTAATTTATTTCTTTCTTGTTTCATAAAATAAGTAAAAACAAAATAACTGTAATAAAAAGGTATAAAATTATATTTAAATATGCAACACCCTTATTAAAAATGTATGTTTATTAATATTTGTACTTATAATACAAAAAAATATTCCAGCTGTTAATATTTATATTTTAACTATCGCAGGGACAACTACAGTGTATTTATGTTTAAAGAGAGTGTTTCAAAATCACTAACATATTTTTAAAATTTAAACCTAAATCATATGTTTTGAACTTGAAATATTTCATATAATTAAATTATATTTCTTTCCAACATATAGCGAACACCTATTTGTTGGTGGTGAATAAAAATCAAACGACTTTGGTGGGAACCAGCATTCTTCCAAACAAACCCATGAAAGTCTAGCTGTGGCATCGCCGTCTTCAAACGCACACTCACACAACTAAATCGGTGCTCTCAAAACGATTCTTCATTTTATTGCTGTAAGCTTTTTGTGCGCTTACTCTGCGCATAATCAACATGGGCAGCGAAGAGGTGAGTTCATAAAATAAACTAAACTATTAAACTAAACAACAAAAATATTAAATAATCATTTAATGATAATTTCAATTAAGATCAAATTATGTGCCGTCTTCAAGTGTTGTGTTGTATCTATTAAAAATATCACATTTAAATAGTCTGTTTTTGTGAATTAGCTGTTGATGTCAGCTAGTTGTGTTTGTAATTCATAGCTGAATCACGTGTAGCTAGAATTAAAATTTGTTTAGTTTTTGTTTGTTTTTATATGGAATATTAGAGCGGCGATATTGATTTTTCGCAAATCTCTCTCACAGAATCTTGTTGTAATACAGTGGCGGGTGAAAGCAAATTTTTAATGCTTTTCAATGAATGAATTTTTTTCAAATGTGTTTTTTATTTGCAAAAAAATTTTAAGAGGAATTGGAATTAACGTGACATTGAATCATTGTCCTTATAATACATCAAAAATAAAAGTCTATAAAAAACTATGTAACTTAACAGAACAAAGTTCAATTTATTTTCGGTTTATTCGTGTTTAATTTATCATCTCAAAATCGATACAAATAAACGACTAAAAAATATTACGAAAAAAAACTTTAAAACAATTAGACCAAAAAGCCTTAAAAACATTATCATGAATAAAGATTTCAAGACTGATCAAGAGGTAGAATCATTTTTAAAGGTACATAGTTTTATATTTCTATTCTACAAATCGTCACCTAGAATGCAAAAAGACGTCACAACACTTTTTATATCAATATTTTTATATATTATTTTTTTATATATTATTTTTATTTTCAAGCGAGAAAACAAAAACGTCATGGAAAAGCACATATTTAAGATTTGAGAACAATATTTTTAATTTCGTTTAAAAATAGCTATACTTGGAAGTATTTGTTTGAAATTTAGCTAGACGGTCTAGTTCAGTCAAATTAATTATAATAAATCAAAAATTAAATATAACATTATTTTGTCGTTACGTCTTTTTGCATTTTAGGTGACGATATATATTTATGTATTATTTGTACTGATATGCATTTATATAACTTAACATTACTCTTGAATTTCATTGGTGAATAATTTTATTTTTATTATTGTAACGATAATACAAAAAATAATAACTTTAAAGTCGACTATCCGAATTATAAATGCTTAATATTATGAAGATTATGAAGCAGGTTTGTAGCTTCATCAGATTTTTGTAGAACACTAGTTTTCAAATCGATTGTCAAAGCATTATCAAGATCTTGAATCAATAATTAGAGAAATTATTCAAGTATCTTCGAGATAAACAAAAAATCATAAGTTATTGCAAAAAATCATAAAAATTGAAAAATTGAAATTGAAAAATTGAAAAATTGCAGTAAGCAGCAACTTTGCGTTTTTAACAGAAGATGGCTAGGATTGCTTTGGGTGACCAAATTATTAGCAATTATGTTAAAAAATTTTAACTGAGACTGTCGTATGTCATTATAAAATCAATTTTATATATAAAATAAAAATGTCGCATGTCATTAAAAAACAGTCGTTAAGTCATATAAAACCATTTGTCGGTATGCAAACTTTCTATTTCACCTTATTACACTCAAATTTCATTAAAATAATGAGAATCCTCCTGTAAAACTTTCAACGGATTTAAATTCACTTAAATTCCGATAAATCGGTTTGCAGAACACCTACAATCCGCCAAAAAACAAATATCGGATTCGTAGATCGGAATCGGATTGCAGAACACCTTTCAGTCAAATGTCATCAGAAGTAAATCCGATTCCGACGTAAATCGGTTTTCAGAACATGCCTGAATGACTCATTTTAGGGAACTAGTCCTTTTAGTACGATTTCACCTATTAATAATGATATTTAACAATACTATTAAATATTAAATAATTTTTTTGGCAATACCCTCACATAAGGGCAAAACGCATTTATGTATGTTTATATATGTTTATATATTTATTTATTTATTTATATATCGATGGTTAAGCGCACTAAAGTGATAAGTGACCTTTTGACGAAAATAGGTTCAGGTACTGCATTTCTCAATCCATCAATATAATATCTACTTTGTGTAAATTTATTGAAAATGTGAATGTTTGTCATTACACAGTTAAAATTTGTGTTTTGAATAGGGATGTATTGAAATTTAAGAACAAAATCGACGAATTTTTCACAATTTTTCACAATTAAATATTGTAAAAATTTTTTTTGCTTGTATTCACATATAAGCATTACTAAATATGTGAAATCTTACTAAAATGACTCGTATATTACTGGCTGGTTCTCTAAAATGAGTAATTCTTGATTTTCACTCAAAATACTTTAATTTTCCACAGAAAATTTTAATTTTAAGTGGGACCACTTTTCAGTGTATTAAGTGCGGAGTCCTTTAACAAAAATGTTTGATTACTTTAAAGTCGACTTTTCTCTAACAACTGTAATTTTCTGTTGGGAATCTGTCGAACACGCCAAAAATATTATTTTTTATAATTAAATTTATTAATAATAGGTCTGTTTCCGTACTCACTTCAAGTAAATTGAGGTTACTCGAAAGCGTTTCTTCACTCTCTTTTATTCGAACTTTACTTAAAAAATTTCTTATAGCACGAATCTCGAGCATTAAACAGCTGATTGTCAAAGTGGGAAAATAAAATTATGGTGTTAGGTTGTAGTGAAAACATTGATTGCAATGGCTAGCCAATCAATAAAAAAAGGTAAAATAAGCAAAATAAACGCAAATAGGAATGTTTTCAATTATTCAATTAACCAAAAAGACAATTAAATTTAATTTGTTTGAAAAAATAGCTGTTGTAACAGAAAATCAAATTACTCTCTATTACTCGAACTTTACTTGAAGCGCCTACGGAAACAGACCTTTTATTTGGGCATGTCATATTTTTTAAATTAATGTATTTAAAAACGAAAATGATATTGCAAATATTTCTTAAAAAAACTTCCAAATTGGTTTCAAATTATAAATCTGAAATTATTTAACATGTAGAATTTTTGAAAGAAGCCTACTTTTCTTATTGTTTATTGGTTGCACTGTAATAAAGAAGTCAGCTTTTTTGAAAATGCCGACTTTTTTCTAAAAGTTTTAATTTATTAGTAATACTGATTGTCTTAGAATAAAAACCCAAATAATAACTGACCTGTCTGAACCGGAATAAAAAAATTCATAAAAGGTTTTGAAAAAGTTTTGTTTTTCTGGTAGTGTATTAAGTTCTTTCTATATAACTTCTGGGTCAGAAGGTCAATTTCTGATATTATTGATTCAATGCAATGACAACACTTCACTTCGTAATGATTACTGCAAAACTAATTTTAATATAATAAAACCGTTTTTTGTATTTATAACATTTTACTGCAGATTCTTCAAATATGTTCAAAAAGTAAATACGTAAATACAAAGGGACAAGAGTATTATTATAAAACAAAGCCTGGAAAACTCAAAAACACGTACAAAGCAAAAAACATATAACGTCTATTAACTGGTTTTTGTTTTTTTGGGCAGAAATTCTAACGCCCTTTTTGAAAAGTTTGTCGAAAAAATTTCAGGAGTACAGTTTTTTTATGTAAAAAACAAATGCTTTTTAAGCTTTTGTACTGAAACTTTGAACCAGTACAACTTTTTGCTTATGAATTAAAGTTAAACTTCTTTTATAAATGTTTAATATATTTTCAAAAAATTTAAATCAAAATCAGAAAACATTTTGGTGTTCGATACGGCTTAAGGCTTAATTACAAAAGTTTTCAATATTTCATATATACGATTTTTTTAACACGTCACTGCTTCTTACTTACTCTCAGTTAACCTATACCAGCTGTTGCGATAGCAAATAAAGCAGAGAGGAAAAAATTATAAAAAGCTGTTTAATAAACCAATTCGTTTCAAAAAAGTGTGCATATTAACAATTTTAAGTAACAGTTGGTTTCGCAAGTCGACTTATAGCTCGACAGCGCTGCCAGATTTTTCTTCAAAAAACTAAAAATCCCATGTTTCTTCTAATAAGACATAATTTAATAGGTGTTAATGTTTGATATCCGGCTGCGGTCAAAATAATAGCAGTGCTCTAAAATTCAGACATGCTTGAATCAATAATACTAGTCTAAAAAGTAGTATCCGGAAAACCTAAAATAATTTCTATATGTCCTTACAACGCTGATTCCAAATCTGTACTCAATTTTTACTGTTGTGGTAGGATTTTCAAGATACAGGGTGTTTTACAATTTTTACACTTGTCTAGTTTTATTAATCCAGAATTTAAACAACACACCATAAGATAAAAAATTAAATTTTGTATTTTAGAGAAAATATGAAACGTTCCAAAGTTATATCAACTTTTATTGTCTTATGTGTTGTAGCGGAGCTATAATTAAGAGATAATCAAACGAAATATCGCCAAATTTTGTATCTTTTGTTTTAGCGAAGCTAAAATCGTCCAAAGTTAAAATTTAGAAATAAACTGTGGATTTAGTGTTTTTTTACATAAAAAACAGTCACTTTAACTTTGGACGATTATAGCTTCGCTAAAACAAAAGATAATAAAACTAGACAAGTGTAAAAAGTGTAAAACACCCTGTATCTTGAAAATCCTACCACAACAGTAAAAATTGAGTACAGATTTGGAATCAGCGTTGTAAGGTCATATAGAAATTATTTTGGGTTTTCCGGATCCTACTTTTTTATACTAGTATTATTGATTCAAGCATGTCTGAATTTTAGAGCACTGCTTTTATTTTGACCGCAACTGTATATACTTAATTCAATTTGAAGAAAACGGATAAAAAAACTTATATAGTCGAGAATAGAAGATATCGTTGAAAGCCATACTGCTATTTTGAAAAGAAACAGATCAAAATAAATATGCAGTTCAATTAAATTGTCGTGAAAAAATGTTGCTAGAAAAATGTTGCGAGTATATTTCACAGTTGAACAGAGTACTACATTGACGAACATATTGTGAAAAGTCTTACACGTATTATACAGCGATCGTTTTTTGTGTGAAAATTCAAAGGAAATTTCACATGAAATTTAACAGAGTACTAGCCTTTAGCGTGGAATAACCGATTACAATGAATACCGATGAATTATTCTACTTTTTTTCTTAACCTATTTTTTCTAGAATTCCTGATAAGAGTACCCTGTACTATACTGATATTGAAATTTCGCTGGTAATGGGTATAAATTAGAGTACCGATGGTTCTCCTTGAACTGTTTTGGGGCAATCACAGTCAACTACGAGTGAGATGTATTAGTCTAGTCTAGTAATATTTGTAATCCCCGATCTACATTACACATAACTAAACTTTTCTATCTGCTGTGACCTTTCAAGTTTGCATTTTTTACGAGGTGAATCAGTAGCTAATGGAAAAAAGGGGATGCTTGGTTCCAACAACAAAAACGAAGACAGATTAGATGTTGTTAAATAAACCACAAAATCTTAAAGAAGTAGATAGTCCGTGATTATTTTTATTAACCATGATACATTTAGTTGGCTTGGATGCATGTTGTGGCTATTCCAGCCCTCATCAAAGCGTCAAAAACAACGAAAACCTCGTCGAGGCTTTTTGACAATACTTGGCTTGGAGTTGGCGACGGAAAATATGAACAACAGGGCTGTTCATTATTCAATAACCCGATACGCCAACACCCAGGCATAAACAATTTAAATTCGACAAAAAAAAACAAAAAAAAAAACAAATTGGCCATTTCAGCCCTTGAAAGGACTTTGACCGAGCTTCTTATGACCAATTGTACTGTGTGTGTTATTAATATGTTTGCACACAATTGACCGAGAACTGGACCTACATGTTTTATGCCGACTCCGAACGGCTAACGTTCCTGTTCTCAAGAAGCTTTACATGGCATTGTTTACTCTCTGAGATTTGCCATTGTCTGCAGAGAGGTGGTGATCGATCAGAAAAATTTTTTATTGAAAAAACTTTTCTCCGCGGCTGGGGATCGAACCCGTGCTCCGAGCATGCTAAGCCACACACTTAACCTGCCACGGTCACCTTCAAATTTAAATTTGACATCTTTTGAAATATTCGAACTTAAAATTCGGATGCCCACGTACCCGTGTCTGAAGGTTATGGGTTATATCATAAATCACGAAGAGAAACTGAACCTTGACTTGCGTACAAGTTTTTTGAATTTTTCTATTGTAACGTTAACTTCGCGACCATTTTAAAATATCTTCTTTTAAGCCTCGATGACGTCAAAATCTCTTGATATTTTTTAAAATCAATTTAATTCTCGTTTCTAATTGTTTCCTTACTCAAATTTAAGCCTCCTTCCACGGCTACACCCGAGCAACTTAGCAAGTGGCAGCAATTTATCAAAGCTATTACCTCATCATGGTACAAGCAGATCTCTGTGGAACCGACAATGTTTCTCTACATGTTCGCCTTTATGATAACCTCAGTGGTGGAGCAGGATTTCTTTGTGCAGAAGGCATGTCGCGTGAACAACAATTTCACCGATGAAGTATGCAGCAACATCAATGCGAACGAGAATTCCGCCTATAAGCGACAAGTGCAGGTGTGCATCGAATCATAACTAACGCCAGGAAACAAATGATAATTATTTATTGGTTAAAAATCCTTACAGATTACCACTGCTCAATTTCATCAATGGGAAAGCATCTCAGCGCATATTTTTCCCATTATTTTGGCGCTATTTTTGGGCTCCTTTTCGGACCGACGCGGTCGCAAGCTACCGCTGTTAATGGGTCTATGCGGAAAGCTTGTCTACTCGCTGATGATTATTGTGAATGCCAAAATGAAGACATGGCCGCTGGAATATGTCATCTACACGGCAACTTTACCCTCGGCGCTGACAGGCGCAGATGTAGCTATATTTGCTTCATGCTTTGCCTATATCTCAGATGTATCAACGGTTAAGAATCGCACACTACGTGTGACAATTCTGGATATATGCTATTTGACTGCAATGCCCACGGGCGTAGCTTTGGGTGTGTTAATTTCTTAAATCGAAAACTACTGTTTCTTTATAATAAAAGTTTTTTTTTTCTAATTTTAGGCTCATATCTCTTTTACAACAAATTAAAGCAGTCCTATGCCAATATGTTTATCGTCAACGCCTCGCTGCTGGCACTTTCAATTATATACAGCATTATTGTCTTAAAGGTAAGTTTGATACACTTTGTTTTTAACTTTTTATCAACTCGCTGTTTGCTTCCTCAGTGGCAAACCACATCTAAACAACGTTCACTGCGTGAACTTGGCTGGTGTGGCTTCTTTGGCGATTTCTTCGACAAACAGCACGTCAAGGACTCTTTTGGAATTTTGGTAAAAAAACGACCAGGTCATCGTCGCTCTTTTCTTATCATTCTACTCATATCAATGGCTCTCTATACATTCCAACGTGATGAAAATCAATATATGTTCATCTACACCAAGTTCAAATTTGACTGGGATGTGCGCATTTTTAGCGCTTTCAAGACCTTCAAATCCTCAGCCTATGTCATTGCTATGCTATTGGCTGTGCCATTGATGAATAAGTGCTTCCATTGGCGCGATACGGTTAGCACTTTAAATTAATTGTCTACTATTTTTATTATTATTATGCCTATTTTGTATTTTTCAGACCATCATCTTTATTGGCACCTGGGCGCACACAATAGCGCGTCTCTTTTACTACTTTGCCGTCAATGGTCAACTATTCTATGCCGGTGCCGTTGTTTGCAGTTTAGGACCCATTGTTGGACCCATGATACGCGCTATAACTTCCAAGATTGTTCCACAATCGGAGCGTGGCAAGGTTTTTGCGCTACTCTCGGTATGCGATAATGCAGTGCCGTTTATCAGCGGTGTCTGCTACTCGCAGGTCTATCGCGCCTCGTTGGACGATAAGGGTGAAGGTGGCGGTGGCATTTTTTGGTTAACCATTGCCACTCAACTGGCTGTTTTCTTGCTCATACTGTAAGTTTAGTGTGATGTTTAAAAAATTAAAAATTTTAATTTTTAATAATATTTTTTATTTTCTTTCTACCACAAGTTGTATTCATCTTATTCTCGGTGAGCGTACACTGGCCGTGCCAGAAATTACCGAAAATGAAAGTGGTCTCATACCTGAAGCTGCCACCTCACCCAAGGTCGTAGAGGCTAATGGCGGCACAACGAGTTGATGACTTTTGTGTGACGGTATAAATATTAAAAATGTCATTGCCATCATTAAACAATTATTTTTTTTCTATATTATTTTTAATATTTAAGCGTTCCTTGTTTAGTTCTAGTTATTATCATGTTAGTAAAAATTTTGTAATAAAGTTTTGATAAAAGTTTTCAGAATCATATTCATGTTATTTGTTCAAAACTTTAGTTGCTTGATATGAGATTGTCAAGAAATACAATGTGTTATGGAGTATGGTGGAGGGAATTATATGTTCCCCAGTAACTGGAAGTGGGATTTTGAATTTTTAAGAAAACACATAAAGAAATTTCAAATTTTTTTTATAACATTCATGAACTTTGACGGTTGATAGGAAATTTTTAAAAAGTTTTTGAGCTTTCTCTTAAGAACGGAACTTTTCCGATTCCGGTGTAAAATTATTCATGGTAGAATTGAACGTGAAACAAATCGCCATTTAAGTGTTGACCAATGTTTCGATATTTAATAAATGCAATATGAATATTATTTGATCTCAATGCTGATATCGTTGGAGGAGTTTAAGGCAAACGAAATCCTTAAGAACTATGCGGGATATTTTCTCAACAGTGACGTGATTTCCAAGACGATAACTGATTTTGTCTTCTCTACGCACACTGCAAGACCCACTGGACAAGACTCTTTGTGTAACCTGCACACAGAATAATAAACCACATAAAAACCTAATAAAGTAGAACAATGTTAAGAAGATTTCTCTATGGTTTACCCAAGAAGATGTTCTTCTTAAAATTATTGACTTTGTCTTCTTAAATTAATTAAAGAAGAAATCTCATACAGCTACTAGGTTTTCTTCTTAATTTTGTTTAAGAAGAAATCGCATACATCTATTAGGTGTTCTTTTTGATTTTGTTTAAGAAGAATTTTTATACAGCTAATAGTCTTCCTTCCTGATTTTATTTAAGAAGAAATCTCATACAGCTATGTACTCAGTTTTCTTCTTGTTTTTTTTTTTCAGAAGGAATCTCATGAAACAACAAAGTTTTCTACATAATTTGCTTTAAATGCTTTTTTGCTTTGTGATATTGAGAAATATGGTATAAAAAAATAAGAAATAACGAATAAAGTTTTTGAAAATATGGATTTTAGAAGAAATTAAAAAGATATTGTATTAAATAAATTTAAAAAGATTTTTCCTGAAGATTCCTTTTTAAAAAATGCCTCTCCTGTTTCGTTTTTCATGCCACTTGTTTTTGAAAAGTCTTGAAAATATGGATTTTAGAAGAAATTAAGAAGATTTCTTATGATATGAACTGAAGCAGATTTTTGTTAAAAAACAAGAAGATTTCTTTTTAAAAAATACCTCTCCTTTTTCGTGCCGCTTACGATACGTTTTAAGTAGAAATCTTATAGATTTTATGTGGCACTATTTTTCTCTGTGTACGACAAGGAATCACCTTGTCTATAATGTCGGTTGGTATCGATCAAAGAAGAAAGTTACTTCTTGATTTTCACTGCTGGTGTTACTCAGTGTCATTCTGCAAAAAGGAATTTGCTTTGCAAGAATACCAAATACAGACATGATGGTCCAAAAGTAAGTCCTTATTGAACTTTCGTGGGCGGCTTTGTAATCGATAAAAAGATGGTGCGTGCTGATTCGTTTTTCTGAGGTCTTCTGCAAGATTTGTCGAAGCGTACAAATCGTATGTAAATTGTGGACGAATGGCTTTGACATTATACACTCGAAAGGACCATATATGCGATATATACCCTGCGCCATCTTGGACCTTATTACACTACTCGGCGCCGTCTTCGTTGGACGAAATCGTCTTTGGCTATATTTTACCCTTTTAAAAGTATCTGACCGCTCTAAAATTTTGTTGGGTATTAAGTGATATTTTTCAACAGAATATTCCTGAAGGTTTTATTAAAAAATATTTAAATCGCTGCTCGCTACCATAATTAGAACACCGAAAAACCAGCATTTTGGGACTAAAAGTTCAAAATTTCATATCTCGGGCCCAAAAAGATATTAAGAAAAATAATTTTTGGGCATTTATTTTACATTTATTTACATGCCTTTCGAAAAAAATTACCCATATTTGAATGCGTTCCAAAGAGTATAATTATTTTGCAATCTGAAAATTTTTTAAAATTACAAGCAACAAAAAACAATAGTAAAGAAACGACTTCTTTTTACTTTACAAAAACAAAAAATTTTGACGGTAAAACTTTATATGTATATCGATAAAAAAATGCATACATCAATAAAATTGAATTTTCCACAAAAAATTTTTTTTCTTACTTACTTTGGATCTTCCTTATACATGATAAAGTTTTTTTAGTAGGGGACCTACTCGCTTGCTCCTCCCCAATCCGGGATACAGCGTTTCTCAAATGTCATTGTGGAAGATATCGTCCAACGAAGACGATGAAGGGTTAAGAAGGTTTACCCCACGGTAGTTGGTAGTTGGATTGCTCTCCCCTCTGAGAATTGGGCAGGGTTCTATTCGTTTCATATGCATTCTTCCGACCATATTCTGCATAGAAGCTTCTGAATGTATGTAAACAGAGCTTTGCATCCGTTCTTAAGCAGCTCGTCATCTGCCAGGCTTCTATTTTTTCGAAAAATATTCGAGTTACATTCGCTAGCGTCTCAATTTTCTCGCACTCGCATTTTTGGCCTGATAAGGCGTCACTCTTCTGTGAGAAATAAACGCAGAATCAATTTCAAGGAATAAGTTTATCTTTTCATTACGTCTTTAGAATATATGAGTGTCAGGATTCTTCAAAACTTCGTCATTAAATTCAAATAGTTTTTTTTTTTCAAATAGTTGGCCGCCTGGCTTAATTTAAAAAAATTGCATCGACGCGTAAAATTATTTAACTCCCCAGACAAGAGTGTAAAAACAGCAATTTTATCCTTAACAAATATTCCCAAGTAACTTCCTTAGGCCCGTTAACTGATCTCAATTTTAAACAAAGTTTAGCTTAAACAAAGTTTAAAATTCCTTAATCACAGTTTAAATTTTAACGCCGATACCTCATCTCAAAAAATCTAAGTTTAACTTGGTGAGGCAAGTTTAAATTTAAACACAGAAATTCTAGGTTTAAAAAATTTAAACTTAGATTTTGTCAAAAATTCTCTGAGAAAATTGGAAATATTCTCAATCATAAACAAAATATAAAAAATAAAAAAATTAAACTTCAAAAAAATCAAAGCAATAAACAAAAAACAAACATATTTTAAGTTTTGAAAAAAAATATTCCAATGAAACTGACAATTTGCATTATTTTATCAAAAATTTTTGAAATATTTTGATGTTCTACGTCAAAGTTGTAGAATTTTTACTACAGTGTCGCTCAAATATGTTTTTTCATCTCAGTTTAAATTTTTAAACAGAGTTTAAGAAAACTGGCGATAAAAATGAGATAAGTTACGAAAATAATTTTAACTGAGTTTAAAATTTAAACTCTGTTTACGAAATCTGAGGTTAAGGAATTTAAACTTCGGAGATCAGTTAACGGGCCTTAGAGAAGAAACTTTTTTAATATAATTTTATTTTTTTTTTAATTTATCTAATATTTTTCTAATTTAAATAGAAAAAAAAAAATAAGTTCGCTTTCATTTTCTAATCAGCTTATACTTATCAAAACTAAGTATATAAGTTTATAAGTATCAAAACTAGCCACTCAACTTTTCAAATCAAACTTCAAAATTCAAAAATTTGCAAAAAATTCAATAGCAAAATAATTTACTTTAATTTGTCGAAAGTTTTTTAAATTTTTTCTCAAATTCAACTATACTTAAAAATTTCATTTATGTCAGTGTCATCATATCGCCAAACCACAAACGAGGCGACCGTCTGGCAACGCTGGGAACGACCAACTTCCGTATCTACTCAAAGCTGATCCTTTTTCATTTTTATAACGCAGTTATTTTAGAAGTTTCATTGGTTCGTGTGACACCCTGTTAACGCTTCTATAGCTTCGCTTCACACCCGTATGCAGCATACTTTTAGGCATATAATTTTAAAACATTTTAATAGAGGTGCTGCCAGCTGCGTATTTTCAGTTGAGATGAGATAAAATTTATATATTTTAAAGCGGAACCTGAATATTTTTTACCTGTTTCCTGTTCGAAAAAAAACATAAAAAAATAAATTTAAAAACTTTCTTAAATAATCGCAATCTTCTTTATATAAAAATTTAAAAAAATATTCATTCGATTTGACAAAAAAATTATAGCCCAAAACTATTTCTTCTTCGACAATGTGCGCTGTTTTTCTGCATGCTCGATAATCTTCTCATCAACGTAGAGTCCTTTGCGTCGGCGCACGCTATCCATGTAGACTTTAGCGCGATTGGCTGAGTCGGCTTTTTCGCCAAAGTGCGTGATTTCTTCCTCCGTTGAGGGTACCCAAAATGGATCCAAATCGATTACCTTGAAAGGAAAAAAAGAGAGGAAAAAAATTTCAAAATTAATGAATGCTACAAATTCTGAGTAAACGTCATCTACTTAAAAATAAAAGCAAGCAACACCTTCGCATTAAGAAGTTGGCGAAACAGCTAAACACAGACAGAAGGTTATTATCGGACGGCACTCAAGGGCCTGCAAGGTGTGAAATACAAAAGAACACTTCAAGGAACTCATTTAGAGAATATCATAAATATACGAGCAGAGCTACAAACAACAACAACAGCAATAGCAGCATGTTTAGTTAATCGCCAGTGATCACAGCTGATATTTAAAAACAATGCCAGTATCAAGGCTAGGTGCTGCTATACAAACAGTAACAATATCCTTCAATTGAATTTTTTGTGTTTTTTTTTTTCATGTCACGCCACAAATGATCCTCGCACCTAAACACTTTCAAGTGCCTGCTACGCAGCATGACATCCTTTCGGCTCAAGTGCCACTTATAGGATTTACGTGATTTTTATGCGTTACTTCTAAGGACTCATTCGACCGACCGTTTTCATTGTTGCCAATGGCGTTTGGCTTTTGTTCAGCTCGAGTGCGCAACCTTTTCTTGTGCCCAATATTTTTACATTGAAGACAAAGAAAAGGTGCTGCTTGTGCACTTTCGCCACAGGATGATGAAACACCAGGAATCGACGGTGCCAGCTCAACAAAGTGCAATTTTAATGAATATCCAATGGAATGCATTTCCATGCACTGTTACGTGATAAAATCATGCATTGATTTTGAATGGTTTTTCCATAAATGTTTCATCCTTTTTTTTTCGTTTTTTTTTTTTTGTGTGTTCGAGTGATTGATGAAGTTGAAGTTTGTTGCTGCAAGGATGCTCGATTGGAAAACACAGGACGACAGCTCAAGTGTTACGCCTAAGCACTTCAGTGCTGAATGGAAACACTGCTGCGCCATTTCTGTGAAAAAAAATTACAAAATAATAACCAGCAGAATGTCAAACTGACGAACTGACTGACTGCTTAGCTGTCATTGTAAGTTTGTCTCTGTGTTCTTGGCTGTCTTTTACAGCATCTGCTCTTGAAGTTGTCCATTGAAAGTAGTAAGCATGTAGAACTGAAAAAAACTCTGACAGATCATTATCAGTTTCTTGTTTATCTTCAGCAACCGAAATCATGGTTGGTGGAGAAAAGAAAAAAAAAAAAACAAAATAAGAAGAACCCTCATCTGTTGGAGCAGCATAAAATGCGCATCCGCAGCTCAACTCATCATCAGCAGCACTTCAACGGCGATCGTTGGCTGCCAGCGCAGAGTGAAGGGGACAATTTTTACACCTTATGATAGGCGGTGTTTATTTATTTTTTGATTTAATTCTTAGTTATGTTTTTTTTTTTTCTTGTCTTTGCAGCAGCGCATAAAAGTGTGCGGAACGAAAACGATTTTTTTCAAGCCTCAAGCACAGTGGATTCTGTGCAAATGGAAGAGGTTAAACATTCAATTTTTTATAATATGAAATATATGTAGCTTTTTTTAAATTGAAATTGGAAACATGTTTGCATAAATTTCTTTATCACGAAACAGAGTTATGCTCTCACACGATAATTTTCTTCTAATGCAAAGAGGTGTTATAGGAAAATGCATATTTACTGAAAGGCCTTTTCAATACAAAAAAATTAATTTAGTTAAAAAATTACAAAATTTTTTTAAAAGATCTATCAGTATACCTTGTTGACAGAACAACAAGCAAATACCGGATGATTCGCCTGTTTTTTTCCTAAAAAACACAACTAAAATATATAAATATTTAATACCAACGGTATCGCTGAAGTGATTTTTATTAAAAAATTTAATTTAACTTTTAGACCAAAAAAAAAAACTGTTTGAAATAAAGTCCGTTTCCTATTTATAAGGTCACTTTATATTTTTGAAAATATCAAGCGGTTGAATATATTTTTACAATATTGTTATACTAAAAAACTCTCTACAAGATTTCAAATAAAACAGAAGACAAATGTAATTTTATCAGTATACAGTATTCCCATCTTATTAAACAATGAAAACACTTGCTTCAAATTTATAAGGTCAAAATAAACTTTTTATTTCTGTATGTTTGTTGTAAACACAAACCAAAACAAAAATATCTTAAAATCAGCCAATGAAGTTGCCGTCCTTTAACAAAACATCATTCATCCTTTTCTCCATACTACTAGTAAGATTAGTTAAAATTCCATTCTCAATTTTACGCCATTCCGCTTTTATTGCGCAAATGAGCTCTGGAATAGAGTAAAATTCACGGTTATTTGCATAGACCCTTTTCAATAAGATGCCCCATAAATTTTCAATGGGGTTCAAGTCAGGTGAGCAGGCAGGCCATTCTTTAACTTGAACCCTTTTAATGGCAAACCAACTCTTTGTCGCACGACTAACATGAATTCTTGCGTTATTCTGCTTAAATATACATTCATCTGAATCCTGTTCGTTTAAGAATGAAACTAAAGCCTTCTCAAAGACTTCAATATAATTTTAACTCGTGAAATTGAACTCCTTTTTGTGAACATTAAAGGCTGTTGTCGTATATCATGATAATATCCTCGAGAGCCATCATGATCATCAAGGTTCCACTTTTTTTTTGTCGGAGAACACGACCTTAAGATGACAGAGGTCAATTTCACTAAATTTTTTAACATTGATGCTTTTACTTACCCGATTCCAATCTGTATTGAAATTATTCCTAGCAAATTGCATCCTAGCCTCTTTGTGTTTAGCAATCAATTTCGTCACTATCTTTTTACCGGTGTATTGAATGTAACCTGTGCGTTTTAAAGTTCTGCAAACGGTAGAAACGCGATATTTTATTGTCTATCATAGCCCTTAGTTGATTAAGAGAGATAGACGCATTGGAAGATGCACGGACAATTCTTCTTTGTGTGGTTTGCTCTAGCTTTCTTTTCTTCCAGATCGTTTTTGTGTCCCGTAAGAATCTGAAGATCTCAAATAATTTTGGACAACACACAAAACTTCTTCTCTTCATTTTACGCGAAATCTCTCTTATCACATAGTTTTCGGCATGAAGTGCATTGATGTGACCTTTTTCTAAATCGGTCAGTGTTTTTCCACGTGGTATTTTACACAAATTTATTCAATTTAGAAAAAAAATTACAAACCACCTCTAAATATCGTGTTGCTATCAATATTGCACTATTGTCGCAACTGACCTTATAAATATGAAGCAAGTGCGTTGAGTAGGTATTAAGATAGCGGGAATACCGTTAGCAAATATATACTCATTTGCATGACAGAATAATAAGGTAGGCTCATATTTTTACGGCTGCTCAAATGTCTAATTTTACACTAACAAACCTGTGAATGCTATAAACGTCAAACAATCAAGCCAGCAACAACAACTAGAAAAACTTGAATTCGAACAGCTGACTTTGACATATAGCTCACTTTCTCTCCAATATGCGCCTACCTTGTTTTTCTATCATGCTCATTTGTATTCCGTTCTATTTGAGCATTTGCAGAGAGTATTTAATTATAACAGTATTGTAAAAAAATATTCCACCACTTTAAAAATATTAATCGACTTTAAAAATATGAAACGGACTTTATATTAAACAAGTAAAGAAAGTCTTAAGTCGGTCTAGGTCGACTATGAATTACCCTAAACCTACATTTCAAAAAGAAAAAAAATAAAAACATAATATTATTGAAAATGGGCGTGTCCGTGGGCGGATGAAGCCTATATTTTATATGCATTTAAATGTTGAAGAAAAATTTACAAATACCAAGTTTTATTCCTGTAGCTCATAGTTAATGCCTTTATTATGCTTTCGCTATGGGAGCTGGGCGTGTTCATGGCCGGATTACTCCCAATTGTTGAACACACCTTAGTTTTGTTATAAAAAACATACATACCAAATTCGATCTCTCTATGACAAACATAACCTTATTTATTGAGTATTAAACTTTTTGGGTTGTATGGGAGGTAGGCGTGTCCGTAGGCGGATGACGTCCATTTTTCAAAACCATCTTTGTCTTGTCATAAAAAACATACATGCTAAATTTTAACTCTGTAGGATAAACAGAGGATTATTATTGCATTTTCAATTTTTGGGTTGTATGGGAGGTGGGCGTGACCGTGAGCGGATGACGTCTATTTTTCGAAGACATCTTTGTGTTGGTATAAAACACATACACACCAAATTTTGTTGTTGTAGGCATATTATGAGTTGAGTTATGCTGTTTTAAATTTATGCGTTGTATGGGAGATAGGCTTGTCCGTGGGCGGATTCCAAAAATATTCAATAGTGCAGATATTTCGGTTCATGTGATCATATGTATCAAATTTCATTCAATTATCTCAACTTCTTCTTTTTATCCTGTGTATACGGACAACACACAGCCGGACAGAAGGACGGACGGACGTACATGGACGGAGCTTGACTCACGTGGTGACGCTAATCAAGAATATATATACTTTTATATACCGGACTCACTGCGTTCTATGCGTTACAAACGTTTGTACAAATTTAATATTCGCTGATCTTTCAGGTTTAGGGTATAAAAACATAGGAGATATTTTTGCACTGAAGGTCCAAACTTTGAATTGATTCTAAATTTTTTTTTTTTTTATTTTCATCGGAGATATTTTTGCACTGAAGGTCCAAACTGGTGACCAAACTGGTGACCGTGGCATGCAGGTAAAGTGTGTGGTTAGCATGCTCGGAGCCCGGGTTCGATACCCAGCCGTGGCGAAAAGTTTTTTCAATAAAAAATTTTTCTGATCGGTCACCACCTCTCTGCAGACAATGGCAAACCTCAGAGAGCAAATAATGCCATATAAAGCTTATTCAGAACATGAGCCGTTCGGAGTCGGCATAAAACATGTAGGTCCAGTTCTCGGTCAATTGTGTGCAAAAATTTAATAACACACACAACACAATCGATCCTAAGAAGCTCAGTCAAAGTCCTTTCAAGGGCTGAAATGGCCAATTTGTTTTTGTTTTGTGAAGGTCCAAACTTTGAATTTATTCTAAATTTTTATTTTTTTATTTTAAGTTAACAATTTTATATTTTTAACTATTTTATACTTAAACTGTCCATAGTTTCGAAGAAATCTCAATGTTTTTATTATAAAAATAGCAGACATTTTTTTAGAATTAATTAGATGATCAAAATATTAGATGAACTTTGTCATATGCTAGATTCGAAGATAGATTTTTTTTTCAATAGGCTTAGTAGTCAAATTTTATGATTTCTAAAAAAATCGCCGTAACTAAAGTGCAACCACACCCATTTTTAGTACAGCCATCGAGAGAGCATACAAATTACTATGAAAAAGTTACTCTAATACGACCAAAACTGTCTGATACATAGTAATTTTATTGGTTTGTGTACGATTAAAAGGATTGTGGTACCAGATAACTGAACTAAATAAAAAATTTCGTAAATGCCACAAGAAAATACAAGTGGAACATGAATCATTCACACCCACCTTCCATACAACACACAATACTAAAAATACCATAAAATAGTTTATATTTGATCCACACACATAAAACTTTGCGTTGGAACATTTTATATCAAAACTAAGATAAGCACAAGAAATGGGTATCATCCGTTCACGAACACGACTATCTCCCATACAACCCACTGGGAGGGTTGTAATTTGCAAAGTTGCAAAGTTAATTCTCTAATAAAGATCAGAGGACTCGGGCTGGGATGAACCTGGGCTAAAAAGAACGCCCCGCTCTGGTGAACGGTCTATTTTTAATATTGACTGTTCTTTAGCGTGAACGTTTGAAAAGCTGTGTAACTTGAATATCAGAATTCCCGACAAAAAACCTTTAAAAAATGTTAAAACATGACAAAGCAACAGAAAAAGTAATTGTTAATCAAGTTCATGTTATCATCTGCTGTAGAATTGTTCTTGTTAAATTATGCCTTATAATTTTTTGGCCTTTTCGAAATAGCGCCTGTTTTGTTTTTAAACAGTTTTGCTTCATTTGTGAAGTTTGTTTGACAAAATGAGTTCAATGAAAATTTGTCTGGTTTTTAAATTTTAATTTTTAATTGAATTTTTTCATTTTAAATTAAAGAGAAATGCACAAAAATGTAAAAATGACTTTCACAAGTTACTTTTTACATGTTACTAGTTTTGTGCTCATAATTTCAGAGTCACTCTTTCACCTCGAAGAATTTACGAGGCTTATACGGAGTTGAAATCTCAGGACCTCGATAAATTACTTCGCAAGAATTTCAAGGAAGTCAAGGAAGTCATGAAAACATGCTCGTTTACAAATATTTAAAACTTATCTTTGCCTTCGATGCCGAGGTAGAAAATTGGGAACCTATAAATTACCAAACTTTCTCGGAACCTGTTGAAAGTTAAATTGTTAGTTCGGCGCTCCATACAACCTCTCATACAACATTCAAATTGAAAAATCTATGAAGAGTAAGCTGGATCGAAATATAGATTTCGCCAGACACCGACTCAAAAGTTAGAGGGACACCCAAGATAAGTAAAAAAGTTAAGATTTTGCTAATATACAAATATTGGCTAACAAAAATTTTGACATTTTCGGTCCTTAAAAACTCTTTTGAGACCCTAAAAAGTCGATATTTCGTCATTTTTGAGTTTTTAGGTATGCAAAATCGAATTCTTACAATCATTTTTTCGTAAAGTATACGCCAGAGGGCGCTCCAGGACATTCGAAATATCACTTCGTGATTTATGAAAATATAGTTTTTTAAACGCCTGTAAAATTCGTATATTTCATGGTACTCAGTTTTCATTAAACCACACTATACGATAAACCAATCGAAAAAAAAAGATCAGTACTTTTCCAATAAGTTAAAATGCATGTAAATACCACGAAAAATACATATTTTATAGGTGTTTAAAAAAACACGTTTTCGAATATGATGAAATATCGACTTTTTGGGGTCTCAAAAGAGTTTGTAAAGACCAACTATTTCAAAAAAAAAATGTTAGTCAATATTTGTGTACTATCAAAATCATTACTTTTTGCTTATCTTGGGAATACATTCTGTAAAAAAAAAAAATTATGTGCAAAAAACTTGATTTTTTAACAAAAAAAAAGGGTTCAAGAGAACCAATCCAAAAAAAAATAATGCAAAAATAGTTTTTATGAGTTGCTCTAACTTTTGAGTCGGTGTCCGGCTGACCTTTTTTTCTCCATACAAAATCGATTCGGCTTAATGAGAGGCTTCAATCCTAAAGATAAAGGTTTTCTAAAACGGTTCTAAGTTATTCGAGAAACCGGTTTTTTATTAATATTCGGATTTTTCGAAATCAATAAATTCGGGTTATTGAAAAATCAAAAGGTAGTAAGTAAGGCTCTGAAGTAAGAACTATGTACGAAGCGCTTATGAAAATTGTTTAAATATTTATATTACTTTTGCCCGAGGTGAGGATTAAACTCTGGATTCATTGACTCGCATAAATAAATGACTGTGTTAAAATCTGCTAATTTTTGCATTTATTTATAGCTTGGGTAGTTGTGAATATGCCCCTGAAAGGATTTTTAAAAATTCGAAATACTTTAGAAGATACAGCCTTTTTTGTGAAGCAAGGTCTTCGTCAAAATGAGCTATTTGAAAATTACTTCAAACTTTAAACGCGTTTATCTCGAAACCACGTTTTTCGAACTGGCGGCCATGATATCTCCAGTTCAACTGAACCGATTTTCATGAAACAAAGTGGAATCGACGCAGAATAGTCACCATTCTCGGGTGAACCTCGACCATAATTTTAAAAAATTTTTTACTATTTTTTTTTACACTAAACTACAAAAACAAAGCCCGAAATTGAATTTTTTTTTTTGAATGGCCGCCATTTTGTCAAAAAAAATCTCAAAATTAAGCTTGAGGTTCACCCGAGAATTACATCTATACTGATTATAACCCCGTTTTTTTTCATTTCAGACGCTCCGGAGACCCGGAATCGTGGCCGCCGTGACGACACCTTATTTTTTCACCACCAACTTTGAAGTCCTATTACTTTTTGAACAGCCCACGCATCGAGGCAAAAAAAATTTTTTTATTTACTTTGAAACTTTTGTAATACAATAATAAAAAAAAGTTTTCAATTATTCTTTGCGTTTTCAAATAAGAATTTTTTTAAAAAGGGTCCAAAAAACGGGTTTTGAATGAGAAGACCGCCTTAAATGATTTTAATAAATATAACCGAAAAAATTAATTTACTGTTTTTAAATAATTTTATTGTTTTTTTATGTTTCTTCTTTTTTTAATATACCTAATATTTAAATTTTATTTTATATAAAAAGTACTTTTTTAGGGTTTTAACATGTTTTTTTTAAGTTAAATAGGCTTTTAATTCTAAGACACGTGTGATTTCATTGAAAACCAGGGTTTTAATTATTCGAAAACCCGGTTAAAAAAATATTTCCATTTTTAGGTTATTCATAAAACTGGTTTTAACATTTTGTCGAATATTTGATAATCTTAGTGATGAGCCGATACCATTTTTAATGCTATGCGTTTTTATTTTCATTGTTTTCTCTGATTTTGCTATAAAAAAGCTTAATTCTATGATGGCGGCAAATACAAGTAGACAGTCTTGTTAAGCATTTATTTTATAAATTGTTCATCTTTTTAATTTTGATCTATTAATAAGTTTCAAACAAAATCTTATTTCAAGTAGGTACTCTAGTCTAGGAGTACAAGTTTTGGGTTTTTTTTTTTTATAAAATTTGATAAAAAAAACCAAGAATATTTTTTTTTGGAAATCTTTAAAAGCGTTTTTCTCGAAACTAATTTTTCGAATACGACTGACGTGTTTTTTCAAGTTCTAACGAACTGATTAACTTGAAATTTAAATATACCTCTATTGTTGGAACTATTATTTTGTTTTGAAATGGTTTTAAAATGGCAAAAAGCCGCCATTTTGTAAAAAAAAAGTGTTTGTTTAATTTCCGAAGTTCAGACAAAAGCGACATTCTTACTTATTATTAATATTTTTTCTCTTCTTTTTCAGACCATCTAAAGCAGGGATGCCCAGCACCTAACTCTTTCCACTCTTTGCACTCTTTACAACAACTTCGATGTTTTGATGATTGTTGTAATTCGATGAATTCAGTTTGAAGTTAAATCATTGCTTCTTATTGATTTTTTGTTTTTTTAAAAGCAAAAGGTCTCGGTCAGCATTCGTGTTGTTGTTTGTATGTCCTTTTGTTATTTTGCTTGGGCACTGCCAGCATTCGTGTTGTTGTTTTTAACATGCTCCACTCTTTACAACAACTTCAATATTGCAATGATTGTTGTAATTCGCCGTAAGCTTCACCCTTCTTATCAATTTATTGTTGTATTTGCGCACATTGAAGGATTCGTGTTGTTGTTTGGTGTGTTCAATATTTATGAACTTTTGCGCTGGCGCAGATGTAGATTTTATGCGCGTTGTTGTTTTATGTGTTTTTGTAGTTAGAAAAATTATTGTGCCACGAATCCAAAGATTTGTTGTTGTTGTTGTTGTCTTTTTGTTGTAATTGTTGTAGCACTCTTCAAATAATTTTTCTGGGCATCACTGATCTAAAGGGTTCGAATCATCTCAAGAAGGACGCATCCTTTATTTTCAAACCCCTACCTTACCAGCCTATAATTTTTTAAATTTTCAAATTTTTTTTTTAATATTTTTTTTTATTGTTAAAATATCAATAAATATCTTATAAAAAAAAATGGCTACTAAAAATATTCCTCTTTTCTTATCGAATTTTTACAAACTTAACAAAATTTTTACCCCTAGACTAGAATACCACTTTAATCTACGTGATACTGATATTTTAACAATAGAAACTATTTTTTCAGTCATTTGCTAAATTTGTTCCACTGTATATTGTGGGTACCACTTCAGAAACCCAAAGATAAATTTAAAACCATGCGTAAATTTATGATATCCCCTTGAAGAAAAGAAAAGAAAAAAAATATCAAAATACAGATTAAGGCTAAGGATCGAAAAACTCGCTTCTTATAAGCCAAGGTACAGCGTATCCAAATATGCTACAAACAAGTAAAAATAAAGCCAAAAATAAACATAAATTAAAAAAAAAACACAATAGTTAAAAAATTTGAAAACCTTAAAAATTAACAACAGAGTTTAAGAAATACAAAAAGAAAACAAACATATTTCGTAAATGATTTAGTGAGAGATCAGCAGCAACATCATCAACTACAACAACAACAACAACAACAACAACACATAATAAACGACGTGACACAAAGAGATTAAAAACGTCGTGATTCCAGAGTAATTTACGAAGCAGCTACCGAAATACGCTGAACCAAGCCAAGCGCGATGGTAATCAACAGCGGACTTTATCACCATCATCAGCTAACCGGACAAAAACCAAACCAAACGTACCAACTCTCGACTCGAGAGCTAACAAACAACCAACAGCATTTTGACAGCGTGCAGCAAGCTCATGTGTTTGTTTGTGTTGTTGTTGTTGTTTTTACTTTCAAAGGTACCTGTACAACGGCTACCAGGCTTACACTGGATCAACAAGGCAACAGCAACGGCCTTTAATACAGGGTGTTGCGTCATGCACACACACACATAAGTACGTTATGCTGAGACAGGGTAGAAATCATAAACAACAACAACAAAAAAAGGTTGGGGGTTCAAAAAAGGGCAAACATTGCAACAGATCTCAGGTACAAAACGAGTTATCAAGATTAACAACTATTTGTTTTTAGTTGTTTTGTTTATGTTTTCTTTACAACAATTTTTTTTTATTTAGTATGTTTTTTTTTATGATTTTACTGACACAAAGCTGTGCTTTGAATGCAAAGTAGTAAAGAGGGTCGGACGTACAGACGACGGGCAAACCTTTAGCCAGACAAGACAGTGTAAGGCAAGACATTTAAAACAACAACAACAACAACAACAAATGTTTATAATAAACACTTGCTAGCACGGGCTGCTGGCGTGCCAGGTTGGCTGCCTGGCTCACAAACAGGGAGCAGCAGCAGCAGCTCGTTGCTCGTAACACCAGAAGCCGCCACAAGCGGAACCAAATCATAATCAGACGTAGACGCAACGCATGCGCAGCCACCTTAATAAGCAACAGACAGAGAGTAAGAACCAAACCAACAACAACAACAAAAACAACAACAGCAACAACAATTGCAACAAAAGGTAGAAAACTTGAAAATTTCAAGCAGAAAAATAAATAAAAAATTAATACAAACAACATCTATGTTTTTTTCGAAACTTTCAAGAAATTGAGGATAAGAGGTCGTTACTGTTTTTTTGTTGTTGTTGTTGGTTGTTGGAGCTATTATTTTTATTGCAGCCTCACAGTGCTGAAGATGCTGCTGATTATGTTGGTGAGGCAAAGTTGGGCATTTTTTTCCGTTGATTTTTAAGAGTGACCAGCTTGCGCTGGCTCATTTATTTTTTAAACCTTAAAGCTTACAATTCGGCATTACTTTCTTGATAAAGTATTTTCAGTTAAGAATTTGATTTTTTTGCCAAAGTGTGTCTATAAAAATAAAATTATAATGAGACATAACTAGTTTTTAAAAGTAAAAACATTTATTAAAATTACTATTTAAATAGACAAAATTTTAATTTTTATTAGTTTTTGTAATAAAAAACAAAACAATACTTAAAATGTGAGAAATTAAAAATAAAATCGAAAAAAACATAAAAACTTAAATGAAAATAATTATACGTAGAGAAATTTGAGCAGAAAAATACCAAAGCAATTAATTTTGCGGAGACTCTAAGCTAAGCCATAATATTCTTGATATTAACCCCAAATGTGATTGTTTATCATATAAAATTAACATGCCCATTCGTGCATATTGTATGTAATATTTGAATCACTTATCAAAAAATGAATGTGCTCACATGTGTCCAATATAAGAAATTTTTGGATGGTTTATCAAAAAATTAATATGTTCACTAGAGCCCAATTGATGTCATTTTGGTTTTGTTTATTAAAAAATATATGCTCATATGTGTCCAGTGTATGCCATTTATGGATTGTTTGTAAACATATTAATATGAACATCTCAGAAATTTCGGAATTGTTCATTAAAATGTGACAAATGTCAACACTAATTTCAAATAAATACAAACACAAAATACAAAATTATGAATACGCTGAATGGTGCACAATTTATGACATTTATATGACAATAAATAGCAACAAATGGCACGAATAACGTACAAGGAAAAATATGAAAAAATATAAAAGCAACAGAGGAAGCGAACAGAACAAAAAACCATGACAAGAGCATTTTCATTGTCCAAATTAGATATTTATGAACCAAATCGGACAAGAAAATTTATATTTTGATATGCAAAACCAATAAAATTAATTTTTTTTTTTTCAAATAAGCCCAAGATTACAAAAAATTTTCAAGCCCAATTTTTGGCATAAACTGCGAACGTGAACAGCATGTTTTATGCTCTATTGAGCTGATTTCAGTTACGAACGTTTTGAACTTGATTTTAACTCATTTTTGTATAAAAATTTTTATTTTATTTATTACATTTATAAAAAAAAACGCTTTAAATAAAAATAAAAAAAAAATTGATTTTATTTTTTTTCCTTAACAGGGTACTTAAAAACTAATAAAGATAAGAAAATAATTACTGTGTATTGCTGTGTGCAATAATTTTTGCAGCAATTTTTTATTTTTTTGTTTGATGATATTTTATTAATTTTAACTATTATTTATATTTTTTTTTTAGTGGCGGCCTGGGTTCGAATCCCACTGCCGACACTTATTTATTTTTAGAAATATTGTATTTTTATCAATTATTTCCTTGTTCAAATTATTTCAAATTTTCAAATTATTTTCTTATTGGTTTTTATTTGTTTTTATGAATTAAAAGCTTCATTGGATCAACTAAAACCGAAACAATTATAAATCTTCTTCAAAATATAACAAAAGTATTTAAATATTATAAAAATAAGTAATATAATTTTTTTGTTGATCCAATGATGCTTTTTAGCTTTTTATTTATAAAAATAAACAGAAAAAATAATAAAATACATTGAAAAATATAAACAAATATTTGATAAAAATATTAAAAAAATTACTTAAACAAATACTTGTCGGATTAAAAAGATTGTTTTTATGGTTTAGTAACGGGTTCACAACGTATTCGAAATAGATCCGTCGAAACATAAATTATACAGTTCCGAGCTGTCTAACTCGTAAGGAGTTCTAAACGGATTCGCGTACATTTTTTGGCACATTGGTTAAATAAATTGAAAAAAAGTTGTTCTTACGAAAAGTTTTTAGTAAAACTGGTAGAAAACTGAAGAGGGTACACTTGCAATAAAACTACCCACGTTTTTGTGCGGACTATAATAAAAAATGTATTTCATATAAAAGTTATATTAGAAATAATTTTAAATGATTTTTTAATATTCAAAAATGGAAAAAGAGATTTTTTTTCAGTTGTTTATGGGGGAAAACCCTAAAAAATACTGGTATTACTGATTTAGTTATTGAATGCGAGTGAAACGCGGACCTGATTTCGTTAAAAATGTACCGCATTACACTTTTGCAGTACTGGCTATATAGTTTTTATAACAAAAACTAAATGAGAAATATATCAAACCGGTAGTGTTCAACGACAAGAAAGAATCCAAAAATTACATTGATAGAGAACAGAGTGCGGTCTTGTTGCTGCCTTCTGGCTTTTCAGCTGTTTCGAATAAGCAGCAGCTTCACTATTTGGTGATGCTACAAAATAAAAACAAAAAAATTAATGCACATACCAGGGATTGAACTCATTACCATCAGATTTATAGGAGGAAGCTCTATTCTTCCTTCCTATAGAATTCTATCTTAAACACCTGAATGATGTGGGGAAATTTACTTACCATATATGGCAGGAAAATAAAGGTATTTGTTAAATGCGTGAAAACTTGGAAAAACTACTTTTCCCAGAGATGAGAACTTGCTGGATCGACTTTTCATCTATAATGTAAATTCCATCGAAATCGTTAAAGCCGTTTTCGAGAACGCACTTTAAAATATATGTATAAATATTGCTCGTTTAATAGAATAAGATTTTGCAAAATAATTTTTTGTTAAAAATAAACAATTCGAGGTATACAATTTTGCTTTCAAAAAGACAAGTTTTGCAACAAAAAAGTCAAATAAAAACGTACACTTCAAAAAAGTAATTATTGTCTTGACATGAATTTCTTTTTGATTGGAAAATACAACAAAAAATACTTCCTTACTACATTCAAACAAAGGTCAGATAAAATAAACCGCCTACATCAAGTCAAGGGTGTTCGAATAGTAAGTGTGGTACTTCGTTATCGATTAAAGTCTGCATAATCGACCCATATCCGCCATATTTTGTGTCATTGTCATTGCGATAGTATAGAATTTTAGTTATGGATTGCTACACAAAAAAAAAAAAAAAACAAAGGAATCAAATTGTCGAATTTTAAATCTTAAATTCCAAGACTATGGTGCAAACGCTACGATCGATTTACCAAAAATGGCGTCGCAATCACCATATTATTGAAACGACTGTGCGATTTTATCAAAATGGGTCCGTATCTGATGTTCCGAAGCCAACCAGTGCGAATATCATGCAGTGCTGAGAATATTGCTGCAGTGAGTGCAAGTGTCATCGAGTCCCCCGAAATGTCTATTCGGCATCGTAGAAAAAAAAACATTTATTTGGGGCGGTTTTTTTCGGAGTTGAGGACGGAAACACTGAAAATGTCAACTAAGAGCAGTACCACATTATGCTGGAGGACTATTTTGTGTTGGAGGTTGAAGCTCAGGATCTCAGGACGGCATGTGGTTTCAACAGGACGTCGCTACACCACACACATCTCGCCTCAATAGGGACTTTTTGCGTCAGAAATTCCCGAATCGTGTATTTCTCGTCGAGGTTATGTAAATTGGCAGCCCATATCATGGAATTTGACGACGTTAGACTTTTCTGTGGCTTAACACGAATATGTGAATGATCCAAAGATGATTCCAGACTCAAAAAGAAATAAAACATCGGTGATTCAGGCCATTACGGAGGCCATACTGCAAATTATCATCGAAAATATAGCCGAACGAGTGATTAATTTTCCTCTCGAACACGCCCAAAGTCCTTTCATTACTGCAAATCAGCGTCGAGGTTTGTGCTATACACAGAGGACGGGCACGATTATGGACTTATAGAGCGTGAGTTTTGTTCGTCGATTTCTTACTGAGCCCAAATTTACACATTTTGATTTATCCTCCGTTTGATCTCAATTCTAATATCATCAGATGAATTAATGCTGGTTCCCAGGATAAACGAAGTCCATTACAAACTTAAAGAAAATGTGAGGTTTTTTTAAATTTTTAAGTTCATTTGAGTCAATTGAAATGAAATAGCACTTGAATTCGAGTGAATTGAAATTGAAAAAGATCGCTAAGTGCAATGGCCAGCAAAAATTTCTTCAAGAAGTCAGTAGAAATATTTTTTGGAATTATAAATTCTGATATTTTTGAAGGTCGAAACTTTTGTTATGTATAAAAATTTTGTAAAAAGCAAGTTTCGGTAGAGCATACTTATCTGCCATCTGATATTTGATATTTGTTTTTTTCACAATCTGAGTTAGACCTACGTAAGATCTTACACGCAACTTACAGTGATCGACATTCTCCACAATTACATTCTGACAAGTCAAACGTTGAATACAGCACGACACTCAAACACAAACATTCACACCTCAAGCACGTGACTGCTCCACCCACTTACAATGCATGCGCGACAGACGGACAGACGACGGTAACACTTGCCAGCTAGCGCGCTGGCCAGACTTTCGTGTTAAAAATGCAAACGTGGGATTCCGTTAATTGTCAAAGTGACAGCATGTCACATGATTATTTTTATTATTATCATTGATGTTGTTGGCTTTGTTGTTGTTGTTGTTGTTGGTGTTGTTATTCTTGCCGTAATGCATACATAGTTTGTGGCATACAAGTTGTTTAAATCTACGTACGTCGTTTAGGTTGTGGTGCATGTTAATTTGTTGTTTTTATACAGCATGTTGTTGTTATGGTTGATTTGAAGAACAGGTGGAGGTGGTGCTGCACACTTAAAAAAAAGCAACATAAGACTACAGCGCAGGCTTTGTGAGAAGAGGTTTCCAGAAGAGAGGCGAGGCGAGGCCAGGCAAGGCTTCAGATAATCACAACATTTGTAAGAAACTACAAACTAAACAACGAAAAAAATGGCTTCAACTTGAGCTCATAAATCAAAATGTTAACAACAACAAAAAAATAGTATTTGTTGTAGTTATCTGTTTTTTCTAGCTATTTTTTTTTTTGTTTTTTTTTCATTTGTTTGGTAAAAGGTTACAAATAAGTTTTTTGTTGCTGTTGTTGTTGTTGTTTATAATGAAGGCTTTAATGGGCCTGAAAGAAGAGAGAGAAAAATTTTTTTTTCAAAAAATCATAAACTGGTCTTTAATTTTAGCTCACGTGGTTTTAAGCTCGAATTTTATTTGGTATTTTTGTTGTTTTTTTTTTTTTTTTGACAATTTATAGGCATAACCAAAAAGTTCAAAAATTTAACTAAACTAGTTTTAACAGGAATTTATAGAAAATTACCGGAAGTTATTAAAAATAAAAATTCAAAAAGAAAAAAATATACAAAAGGTGGCTCATAAATCAGTGCTGTTTTGGCTGTGGTTATTGTTGTTGTTGTTGCTATTTGAAGAAGGGTCACTTAGGTCTCATTAGTTGGCACCATTAATTAATTATTGAAAAAAAGTTTGATTAGATTGGAATATAAAAAACATAATCACTGCATAATGAAGTAGACAGTTGAAGTCGAACGTTACAGCTTTTATAAGACTTCCTTTAAGAATGCCGCAAAAACCATTTGACTTCAGACTGCTAACAACAAAGTAAGAAACAAAAAAAAAAGAACCCCTAAAAAAGCACAAAACTGTGATTTTTCAACCTAAAAACCACAACATCCCGAATCTTGCAACATTTGGCTCGGCTTAAACCGGCGGCCGGATCTCAGACAGGTATAAAGTTTAAATTTCAGTTACGTGTTGGTTTTTTTTTTTTTTGCTGTTCTTATATTTTGTATCAAACACACACACACACTCCACACACACTTAAACTCTTACCTCCCAATGGCTAAACAACAACTGCGGACAAGCCAGTCCAGATGTTTGCTTGCGTATCTCCTGGGCAAAGTTGAACGATTCGATAACAGGTAGAATCGCCATCACCGAGAAATTACCACTTCCTTGGGTTAAGTCGCCAGATAGAATTTTACCATGTCTGCGTCCGATGACGGCATACATTTTGCCTGTAATGAAAAGAAAATAATATGAAACCACACAATCATATAACGATCAAATTATGCACTAAATAATGTGAAGCAATTAAAATCGTATATTTAAAAAAAAACTTAAAAAATAGTGCAAGGTTTTAAGATTTTGCAGAGAATGCAAACTTGTTAAGAGAACACAAGTCTAAAGATCAAAATTGTAATAATGGATGATTTTTATTTAGAAACTAGTGGATGTTACCCGGTGTTACTCGGGGTTGTGTCTTAAGCAAAGAAAAAGGACGATTTTTAAAACTGCTCTCGTTTTAACATTTTTTAAATTATCAATTAATTTTTTAAATTATCGTTTTTTTTTTTTGTTTTGCCTCCTCCCTCCGTCAAAAGTGTTTAGTCAAATTTCCGTAAAACAATATTTGCCGTACATAATTTAAAAAAAATTTACATCTTCAACGGCTTCTGA
Source organism: Tetanocera ferruginea (assembly GCA_958299015.1). Taxonomy (NCBI): domain Eukaryota; kingdom Metazoa; phylum Arthropoda; class Insecta; order Diptera; family Sciomyzidae; genus Tetanocera; species Tetanocera ferruginea. Next base: position 94,645,790 of record OY282644.1, on the reverse strand, counting down.
GGACACCCAGTTTGAAAAAGTCATTTCGAGAAAAATGCGTGTTAAGTTTTTCTTAGCATGCATTTAATAGGCATTTTTATCCCAAAAAAAATTCGAATTTAAAAAAATCCTTTTGAGATCGATTCTATTTTTGGATTATCTTTGTTCAACTTCGGTTTTGGTCCATACTGTTCGGTTGATTTTTGTTATATATAGCTTCTGCTCGTATTCGTTAAACTTTTTTTTTCGTTAGTCTTTGATTCTTGACTTTGTTTGCCTTCGGTTTATTCCTTGAATTGTTTCATGAAATCAATACGTCCGTTTCGACGTGAATGAGACGTGAATGAGACGTGAATGAGACGTGAATGAGCCAGACATTGTTCATTGAATAAAGCGCCCACTTACGGAAGTTTTATGAAATTTAAATAGCCTCAATTCTGTTGCAGGGTCAGGTTATTTCAAGAACCAAATTAAAGCAAAATCGATCAAGTTATTTGAGAGTTATTGAGTCTTAACAATGCACTACTTAAAGCGACTTCTTGCGGAAGTTTTTGGAATTTTTTTTAGCCTATGTTATCTTGGGCGCAGGTGAACCTTCATGTCAAATTTCATTGAAATCTGTAAAGGCGTTTAGAAGTTACTATAGAGTGCCACGCCCAAATACTTTCGCCCACTTTTTTACACCCCCTATGTTCTTTCTCTCTATGAACCGTACTCGGTGTCCAAATTACAGTTCACTTGGAGCCGATACGGAACAGACAGACAAACATTTGATTTTATATATGGGCATTTCCATGGTGTCGAACGTGACTGTTGTACACATTTCAAGTGAAAAAAATGTCATAATAAAACAAATTTAAAAAAAAACAAAAGGCGAGCCTTATAGCTCTCAATTAGCCCTTTTATAATTGGTATTGTCAATTTTTAAAGGTATTGTCATTTTTAGTTCTCAAGATATTAGCAAAAAACTAAGGTGGTCGCACGTGACCAAAAACAGAAGTGGTTTTCGTGGCAAAAAATTCAAACGCGGATTTCAGCGAAATGGGAAGCAATGTTTTTATGTAATTTTTTTTAAGTGTTGTGCATTGATGTTCCTTAAAAATGGCTAGCATTGTAGACATAAAGGATTTATATTTTTTTTTTTTATTCAATAAAAGAGATGGTCGCACGCGACACTTTTTTCGAACACCACAGTTGTATTTTTTCTGCTCAATAATGAAATACAAATAAAGAAACTATGCATAAGTCAACAAAAATATTTATTGAAACATAATAATAAAAAACTTAAAAAACTTTCATGAGTATGGTTTTGTGTAAGTGTAATAAACATCTACACTGTACAACAAAACTGAAGCTTTTGCAAATCCCAAGAAGTTTCACAACGGTTTCCTAAGATTTTGGGTTCGTTGAATCCGAATCTGAAGTCAGAAACCCTAACCTCCTACTGTTAATGAAATGAATATGACCCCCATTACTTTTTCATGAGGAACATTTGCCTTGGAACCCATCCCCTCTAACCCCTCCGTATGGGGGCTCCCATACAAATTTTATGATTTTAATATATTTTTTATGTGAACTTTTTTACTTAAAAAAAAAACTAATTTTATTAATATTCGAAATTCGACAAATTTTTTGTTTGCCTATTTATAATTATGTAGATTTCCTAACATTTAATTAAATAAATACCAAATATAAATAATAATAAAAACATTAAAAATAAAAAGAAAATTAATTTCACGCAAATTTTTTGTATTCAATTAATATTAATGAAATTTGTTTTTTTTAAATAAAATTTTTATATAAAATTTATGCAAAAATCATAAAATTTGTCTGGAAGCCACATACGGAGGGGATGGGTTCCAAGGCAAAAAATGGTCCTCTTGAAAAAGTATGGGGGTCGGTAATATTGATCGGTAACAGTAGGGGGTTAGGGTTCTGCCTCTCCTGTAGCTCGAAAACCTAGGGTGACCTGAAAATTCTGAGTTCAGATTTGGATTCAGCGAACCCAAAACCTTAAGAAACCGTAGAGAAACCTCTTGGGATTTTTTGAGTGTTGTACCGTGTTTTTTTTTGTTTTTTTCATCGTTTTTTGTGCTCATCTACATTTAAAATAAAAATTTGTTAAGTGCGTATTTACATTAATAATTGATCTATGTAAGCAAAAAAAATTAATTTTGAATTTCCCATTTACCATGTCGCTCGTGACCAACTTTATACAAATTAAAACAACACAAATTTTTTATTTTTTTACCGGTTCACTTTTGTTTTAAAGGCGCATAAATAAACTCAATTTAAGATAATTATTTTGTCAGCTTACTGCATGTTCTTCCGACGCACTGAGTAAAAATGTTCTTTTTGCATGTCGAACGTGACAACGAACTAAACGAAAAAGCAAATCAAAAATTTACCGTTGTCTTTCATTGCGTGGTTATTTATGATTTTGTTTTTTCGTTCTTTATACTCCTAGAAAGATTTGAGCAAGCAAAAGTCAATGCATTATGTTTCTGTTTAATAACTATTATAAAGACAAGACATACCAAAGAAATATCAAAATAAGCAATATTTCACATTTGCGCTCTTTGCATCCGAATATTTCGCAATGAGATAGGAATAAATATAAAATGTATTTAAATTACTTAAATTTGAATGTTTCCTTATGTGAATAAGACATCAAACATTGTTATCAAGAACTTTTAATTTTTTCGTCTCGGTTGACTTTTTGGTGGAAATGCCCATATTAGAAGATTTCCTTAAATCAACACTGAATATAAAAAAAAAAAAATCAAATTCATCAATTTTCATTTGAATCATTTTAGGAAATATTGAGGAAAGAAATTTTAGACCACTGTTTTTCTACAAAAATATGTTCAAGATATTTTTTAGAAAATTTATAAACATTAATATAATTTTAGCAATGAATGACATAGCAATGTTACCAAATGCCACACCCACGAACAAATATTGGAGAATCTTACACTGGAAGGTTCAACCGTACTACGTGTGTGGCGGTCGAGCCAACAAAACTCTCCAGCCCGAGTTCAATCCTCACATCTAACAGAAAGTTTCACAGTAGAAATAAATAAGAATAGTTTAGAACAGAACAGTCTCAAAAGACTAGTAAAAAGTGGTCTTATGACCAATTCGTTTAAACTTTTCCGCGAGAGAATGATGCGTATCATTTTTGCTCTAATTGTAATCGTTAGGAAAGCTCTGGGTTCTGAAGTAGCTCACCCTTTAAACTAAATTTTGCAGCACAATTCCAATGGTTTCGGCCACTATTGTTTATAGATGTTTGGCAATACATCTATCGTTCTGCGAATTCATCCGACAATGCAAAGTTGAGCGGTTTAAAATCGCAGCTTAGTTAAAGCTAACTGACATAGTGTAATTTTGCTGAAAGCAGACTTCACCCACATCTATTTCTTCAATAATATAAATGGTAAGCATGTCTCAGTTGCACTTTCCGTGAACCCTAATGTTTAGACTACTAAGAGAAAAGTAGTGATGATAACTACGGCAAATGACAAAAACCTGTTAATAATTTACGGATATGCACTTGGAATCTGAAGCTGTAATTTCAATGGTGTCTCTATCAACTGATAGATATTTTGGTAAGATATAAGGCTGATACTAATACCATCCAAGAAACGTGATGTAAGAAACAGTTTTAATCACAGCAAGCATGCTGTGATATCTACTATAGCGACAATGCTTGGATGCGTATTTGTTATTGGCAAGAGAATACGACCTCATGTCCTGCGATTCACACCTGTGAACGAACGATTTGCCATTATGTGCTTCATGGGTAAATTCTCCAACATGAATCTTATATGTCTACGCTCCGATAGAAGACAATGTTACCAAAGAAAGTTTTTACGAGCATCTTGAAGACGCACATGAGTACCGACCCGTCTTACTTACTTACTTAGGTGGCTATGACAACCCGTTGTCAGTCGGTTACGGTCGACTTCATCAGCTCTCGCCAGGCGTCTCTACTTCGCGCCTTCTCCAATACTTTTTACCAAGTGCTAGTAGGGCATGCCTGAACTGGTCAATCCATTGGAGGCATGGTTTTCCTCTTCGTCGTCGACCCTAGGCTTTCGAATCAAACACCTTTTTCCTGGAGCTTCTTCATCCATACGAAAGACATGACGAAAGCCAACATATTCGCTGAATTGTTTTACGCTGGACTAAAGGCAGAAACACATAGAAGGCATGCTTGCATCAAAGCATCTGACGTTTAATTCGAAATCACATAAGCTTATGAGGCAACGCATAAAGAAAGCATGCACGCTTCAAGCATCATTATGCATGGCGATCTTTGAACTTTTAAACTTTTCTCAAGCATCAAGGCATTAGGAAACAAGGCAGCTAGGAAACAGCTGATTTTGTTTACATTTGGCATTTTTCTTCTTATTTCACGCAACACATGCATGGTTGCTATGTGTTTTAAAAAGCATGCCTCAAAAGTCTCGAAGCATGCATGCCTTCTATGTGTTTCTGCCTTAAGTAAATTTCTTCGTAGAGCTCGCACAGTTCGTGGTTAATTCGAATGCGACAGTCGTCGCCAACTTGAACAGAACCAAAGATTTTGCGAAGAACTTTCCGCTCGAACACTCCAAGAGCGGCTGCATCTGTTTGCGATACCATCCATGCCTCAGCGCCATAGAGAAGCACAGGTGCTGATGAGCGTCTTGTAGAGTGTTAGTTTTGTCGATCGAGAGAGGGCTCTAGAATATAATTGCTTACTTAGCCCGTATTTAACTGCCGATCTTAAAGAATTATTTGTTTTTGTTTTTGGCTCAGAGAGACCTATTTTTGTCTCTAAAATTTCAAAATTTGAAAAAAATTAAAAATTTTTTTTTTTTAAATATTTCTAGTAGTGTCCGACCGATTATTCGGCTTCGGCTTCGGTAATCGGCATAATCGTCCAGTATTTTGACCTTCAGCTTCGGCTTCTGCTTCGGCCGAAATAGCCGATTATTTTTGCCGAATGGTTATGTTTTGCTAAACAATTTTTTTTTAAGTTTTTATAATTTTTTTTAATTATTCAGGAACTCCATTAAAAATTCCACATTTGAAACATTTTTATTGTTTGTTTCGTGTCGGCTTTTATATTTGGACTGAAATATAAAAGCCGAGTTAGCGCTGGAAATTTTCTGCCAGATTGCAGTTAGTATTACATTTCTGTAGCTTTTCTCTACTGGATCCAAAATATATTAAATTTTTTTTCAACTTTATTCTGACGTCTGTAAATCAATTACAGAAAAATCCGTATTTTGTAGAAAAACTCTTGCGTTTAACTCGAATCTAATGATTTCAGTAAGTTTTTTTGTACTGAAATTAATATATGGGCATTTCCATCGTAACTCACGCGACATGAGTACGTCATTAAGCTTTGTTTTCTCAGAAGTTTATGTTATTAATGAAAAAAATTCTAATGTACATATATCATGGAAAAAATAGTAATGGTATAATTTACCAAAATTGCCGTTCCTGTAACTAACTAAGAAAAGCAGTAGTAAATATGGGCGTAACTCACGCGAGAAAAAACGGAAGTGTGTTTTACAAGCAAGTTTAGATTGTAAAATTCAGCGAATTTTCCCAAATAACTTGTTATTGTTTTTAATTTTTAAATAAAGGAAAAACAGTGAAGTTTCATAATAAACCCACTTTACTGATGAACTTTGCCAATGCAAAAATATTTAGAGTTTCCAAAAAATTTTTGCCGTTACTCACGCGGCATAACCCACGCGACAAAATTTCCGTTAAGAAAATGTGTAATTAAGAAGACCAACTAAGGCCTTTAAAAATAGTTTTATATTATTAAATATAAAAACAATATGTATTCTATTACAACAAATAAATTCTGATTTCAAAGAGTTAAAAAGAAATGAAAAAAAAAAAACATAAAATTAAAGGAGAAACGTCTATACTTAAATTGTATACATATTCGATGAATACATTTTAACGAGTTTAATACAAGTTTATCAACAAATAAAAAGAATTGATAACTTTTTATACCCATCAATATTGCGAGTATTCGACCATTATACAACAGTATTTTACTAGATTAAAAAATTGAAAACATATTTTTGTTATTCGGCATTGACTTCGGCCTTCGGCCGATTATTTCCATTTTGCCGAAGAATCGACTTCGGCTTCGGCAAAAATTCACATTCGGTCGGACACTAATTTCTAGTGAACAAAGCGAAAACTTTTTAAGTCAAAGTTAAATGATTTTTTATGGGCTTTTCATTTCTGAAATCCAAATAGTACGTTAAGATCATAAAAACTGTGGTCCTGTGGGTCAGTACTATAAGGGGTCAACTGAGGTCAATGAGTCTTGTGAACCCAAACAAGATGTTGGATGTGTTGGATATGTTGGACATGTTGGATATTTCCAGATAACAAAAAGTAGAAAAAAAAATTAAGCCTCGTTACTTTGGAATAACCCTGAATGCGAGGGTTTTGCCTTTATTTTTCCCAATGTGAGTCGTCGAGGCAAGAGTAAGGTAGGTTGAGCTTAACCGAGAGTTGAGCGGAGGAGTCCTCGGCTGTCCGTTGTGATAGCAGCTTAGCGATATCAAGCTTTCGTTGCATGCCTGTGCGTATATTCTTCGCATTTCACAATCGCATGCGGATCTTGGCTTTTTTTTTTGTTATGCTTTGAACCAAGGATTTCAGGTGTCAAACTTAGTCAGTCAAGTCTGCCTTGGTTCGGAAATGGGGAGATAGATAAATAGGAGGGAAAGTAAAATCAAGAGAAACAAGTGTAGAATGTTGTATGTGTGACGGACCACTATATCAACATGCTAATTTGAATCTGAGGCAAGCGTTATGTCTTTACCTCAGTCAATTCGAGTTATTAAGTAATCTCATTCCACAAACATCTCTACCACCAGCTACAACTTTTAAAGTCGTGTATATTGATGAATTTTCAATTTCAATTGACTAGAAATGAGGAAAGAATTAAAGAAAGGTGAAAGCATAGGACTATGGCTAGGCCAGGATTCGAACCCGGAACCTCTGGGTTGGCAGTCAAGCATGAGGCGACAAGATAATGGTCGGAGTCAATATTAACCCCCCGAAATGTGCGCTCGAAGTGGTCTCGTGGAGACTGAACTGACCGACAGTGGAGCCAAAGATGCCTTTTTTTCCTACCTTCGCGTTAAAATCGCCGAGAACTATTTTCACGTCATGGGCGAGGAAGGTTTCTTAAACTATTTACACAAAAACTTTTAAAATTTTTTTGGATCACAATCAAAAAAACATTTCTACTAGACAATTTGCATGGGCTACTCTATGATATCTTAAAAAAGGTAATATTATTTATTTTGTTAAATTTTTGGAGAGAATATATCATAGATTTTACATAAGCCTTTGTATGATTTATACAAAATTTTTTTATGTTTACAAAATAGTATCCAAGGGGTTTCTCAACGGTTTCTTAAGGTTTTGGGTTCGCTGAATCCGAATCTTAAGTTAGAATTTTTGGGTCACCCTAGGTTTTCGAGCTACAGGGTAGGCAGAACCCTTATCCCCTCGGTTAATGAAATCAATATGACCGACCCTCATTACTTTTTCAAGAGGAACATTTTTTGCCTTGGAACCCATCCCTTCCGACCATCCTCTTGATTTCATTAACAGTAGGGGGTTAAGGGGGGCCTCCTCTGTAGCTCGAAAACCTAGGGTGACCCGAAAATTTTGAAAAACTTCAGTTTTGCTGTACAGTGTTGTGATTGGGTATTTTTAATTGTTATTTTAATTTAAAAAAAAATAACAAAAATGTATTTAAAAGCTAAGCCCGCTATCAAATAACTTGAAATAAAGTAAATTTTCAGACTTATGCGATAGGGCAGACCGCAATGGTTGGTTGTGACATTTTAATTATAAAGTGTCATATTTTTTTATTTGCTTGATTGTTTTACCTGAATATAGATTTGCTTGATTGAGTTACTATTCAGCATTTAAATTTAAAATATTTTTTATATACCAAATTATTAGATAAGACATAAATTCATGAATTCTGAGTAAGGAGGCCTGTCACGTTCAACCCTGACCCAAAGGCTATATATCCTTATAACGATTTTATAAATTTACACTTTTTAAACAATAAAATTTTAAACTTTGAGTAGCAACAAAATTAGATACATTGTTAGCAATTTAATAAAAAGTAAAATGTGAACAGGTGTGTATTTTTCCATTCATAAAATCAATAAAAGATGGCATAAATAATGACATTAAAAATATGAACAAAAAAACACCCAACAACTTCCATGAAGCCCCCATCAAAAAAGGCGCGTAAGTTATAAACACCGTCAAGAAATCATGGCAACTTTTTCTGTTATGACAGGCGAGAAAGGAAGAAATAAAGCAGCAGCAGTCTTGGTTGTAGCAGAAAAAAAAGAAGATAACTCAAGAAAAACTGCTGCAGGCATGTGCGCCGGGGAATGAAGAGACGAGATAAAAAAAAAAACAAAATAACTGCAACAGGTATATAATAACTCATAAATAAATAAATAAGAAAGACAAAAAAGCATAAAAAAAAATATTGATAAAACTCGAATTAATATCCGGTCGTAGTAAAAATGACAAGCAAATACAATAAAAACAACAACAAAATCAACAACAACAATAAAAACAACAGCATATAAAAACAACAACAACAAAAAATTTAGTATAACAACAGCAAACAGCAACAAGCGCAAACGTAGTAAAGCAAACATTTAAACAGATCAAGCAAATAAGAACAAAAAAAAAAAAAAAGAATGCAGCAACAACAACAAAATGTTTCTTTACTTCTTTACTATATAACAAATAAAAAAAGAATGCAGAGACAAAGCCATAGATGGACAGAAGATATAAGCACGGACAGACGAACGAACGAACGAACGATTGAATGGATGAACGGATGGTTGCATGAATGGACAAACAACAGTCTGAGGAACGTAATAAACGCACGCTAGAGAAAACAAAACACAAAAAAAAAAAAAAAAAATTATAAGAAAAATCTCAAAAGATTCTTTAAGAGCCAGAAATACGTTGACCAGCATTGTTAACAGAAAATGCCAGAAATGCAATAATAACAAAAACAACAACAACAGCAACAACATTTAAAACTTATACCCATACAAGCATGACAACAAGCACACAGTCATACGCACTCATACACACAAAACACACACCAGTTACAACACCAATGAAGCGAAACCAAGCAACAACAACAACAACAACCGGCGCAAAGTATCTGAGCTAAACACGCACACAGCTTCTTAGATAAAAGATACATCGATAACAACAGCAACCTGGCCGAAAAAAAACCTCAACTTCATTCATAACAACGTTTTGTTTAAGCTTGTATCGGTGAAGACTGACTGTATCTCGATACTATACCCAAGCAGCAGATATATAGATACATTCACTTGTAATGCCTGACTTGCATTTGTATTGATTTTCATTCAAGTTTCTTGTAAGAAACCACGTTCCGCAGCTTCTTTTTTTTTTTGCCTCTTAATGTATCCATGAGATACTCGTACTGTGTTAGCACATGTTTCATTTCCAAAATGTCTTCACACACACACACATATTGACACAGCAAAAATTCGTTCGTTTTGCCACAACGTTGCGTTTCATTCTCGTTGCGTTTCATTTCATTTTCAAAATAAAATCATTTCTTGTAGATTAGTTTTCAGTTTATTTGATCAGTTCGGAAAGTGAAGTTGAAGTTATACGACAAACGTCGTTCTCGTCGCGCCAGATCGTTATAGAATCAGCAACAAAAACAAAACAACCAACGTCAAAAAAAAAAAAATAATATAGAAAAAATTTTAAGCAAGCAAACGAAGATCGAACACGAATGTATGAATATTTAGAATAATATTTAAAGAAACAAAAAAAAAAACAATAATAATTTAACTGAGACTTACGAGAGTTTGTTAAAGAATGAGAAAATTTATACACATAACTATGCAGTATCGTGTGCTGCGATCGTACAGCAGAACGTGTGTGATTTAAGCTTTAAAGATGCTTTTAGAAAAAAAGTTTCTCAAATCTACACAAACATTCCAGTTAACTACTTAAGAAAAAACTGTGAAATATCTGAGTTAAGCTAGAAGATTCTATAAAACTTCTATAAGACTTCTGAGAAACTTTGATCTTTTTTAAGCTTTTTTGTTAAAGCAGCTTCTTGAAAATTTAAGAGCTTAATTTTCAAATTTCGGCATTCAGAGTTAATAATTTACATGTTAAGAAGCTTTCAAGAGAGATATTGAATAACTTCAGAAAAGATCAGCAGTTCAGATCACAACTTCTTAAGTTTAAAAATTGAAAAGAACGCCAGAAACACATACCATCAGTACACAACTTAAAACTACTTCAAGGTAGTTTATAAAGAATTTAAAAAGTGTGAATTGAAACAAAGATCATTTTACACGAAAAACGCTTTATTCGAAAAAAACGAAGCTTTATGAAAAGCACAGCTTTAAAAGCGCATTTTAACTCTCAAATACGAAGAGGGATTAAATAAACTTAAAATTTAAAGACACAGAAAAGATCAGAGCTAAAAGCTCAAATATCTTATGCAACGAAGATCATCAAACTTCAATTAAAGAGTATCTCAGAGATCAAGGAGAGCTCAGATAATCTCATGGATCAGTGAAGTTCAATTAAAAAAAAAATTATTTCTGTTTAGTGAGGAAATGATCCGGAAGATCGATAAAAACAATACATCTAATTGAATTATAATAGAACTACTTTGTATATGACTGACAACCCATATTAATGGCTGGGAACAAAAAGCTTACATATTTCTGTTGAAAAACTTGAAGGCTGCAAGAAAGAGATCACCGCAGAAAGCTTTTTGAATAAAAAGCAGTGTATTTTTAAAAGCTTAACTCAATACAGAGATAAAATAACGAAGTTACGACAAATTTTTTTAAGATTTGAAAGTTATATAAGGATACAAAGCCTTTTGCGATAAAAGCTTACAAGCTTTACTAGTTGTTACAACTTGCAAAGCTTGCCCGAAAGCCTAAGTTAACAAACAAAATGCATGAGAATTAGAAAAACAATTTATTAATGAAACTTTTTATTCGTGAATTACAAAAAAAGCTTTTTATTGAAGTTTAGTTTTTGGTGAAATAAAAACAAGCTTTTTATTGAAATTTATTTTTCGTTAAACTACGAAAAGCTCCAATCAAGCATTGAACACTTCAATTAATGTTAAAGGCAGACATCGCAATAAAGTTTCGAATGATTCTAGATTATTAGAACGACGAGAAAAAAAAAAAAACATTGAGCAAATCACCGTTGCACTAGACGATATGAACGATCAATGTGTTGAAAACTAAGGCAAACGAAATAAAATAAAAGTATTAAAAAAAAACATTAAGTATTAAGAAAAAAAATCATAGTGACACAATAAATCACGAGTATAATAAAAAAAATAACAGAGACACGGAAAAGGCGATAAGCAGCAAACAAAGCAAATAGAAACATAAGACAAAAAAAAACAAAAAAAAAAAAAAAAAGTGACAACAAATCAATAACATTTACAAAAACTAACATTTACAAAAATTAAAAAAAAAAAAACAAACAACAACAAATTCTACAAATACATAATTACAACTGGTTATAAAAAAATCAATGTTAGTGACCAAATTTTAAGCTAAAGCAAAATAATCAATGAACGTCAGCTAAAGCTAAAAGCAGTAATAATTGAAAGGCAAACAAATGTAACGTTAAGTGATAAAAGTTAAGATTTTCAGCTTACATTTGTAAAAAAAGTCATAAAAAAGCTAATAACAAAAATATAATAGAAAAAATATAATTTTTTTACAAAAAAAAAAAATTAAAGCTCAAGGTGTTCCAGTAGTGCAGCAACTGCACACTACAGTCAACAACAACACCAACCAGCTTAAAAGCTGACACACCACACCAACTAGTTAGAAACACAACAACAACAACAACAACAACAACAACAACAACAACAACAACAACAACAACAACAACAACAACAACAACAACAACAACAACAACAACAACAACAACAACAACAACAACAACAATTATGTTGGCAATCACTATCACATTACTGGTGTGCCAACATTTGAGCGCAACGTGGAGCACACGTCTGCCGCTCGAAGTCTACGAATTGACATCGGCAACATCAGCGCATGATTTGCATTATTTGCAACAACAACAACAACAACAACAGCAGCATAAAAATTTAGCATATGACACGGTAAATGCTGAGCAACAAAATGTCACTAAAACAGCAGCTGCAACAATAAAAACTACTGCAACAGCAACAGCAACAACAACTACCACAATAGAGCATTTAAGCTCTATCGATGTTGCTGCAAATGAACAACATCAATTGGATCGTAGACGTTCGCGACAAATGTTGGATTTAATGCAACAAAAACAAAAACAGTCACAGCAGCAGCAGCAACATCATTTGCATCATCAGCAACATGCCCGAAATTTCAAAGATTTGCGCATTTTATATCAAGTTGGGGTAAGTTGTTGGAACATCTGACAATACAACAGTTGAAAACAAGTAAAGAAAGTCTAAAGTCGGTCTAGGCCGACTATGAAATACCCTAAGCCCACTTTTTAACCGACTTCAAAAAGGAGGAGGTTCTCAAGTTGGTTGGTTTCTCTGTTTTTTTTTTTTTTTTTTTTTTTTTTTTTTGTGAATGTATGTACATCGATTACTCCTAAAGTACTTGCCCGATTGCCGTAATTTTTTGTCAACATATAGAGATTATCAACGCGGAGGTGCCCGTTTATGAAAGGGGGCGGTATTCGGAAAAGGGGCGTGTCTTTATAAGAAAAACACTGTATCTCAGTAAATATTAACACTACGGTAATAAAATTCACAGTAAAATTACAAGGGCAAGCACAAGTATTAAAAAATAACGATCACTTAAGTGGGCGTAATTCTAAAAAAGGGTGTGGCAATATTATAAAAACTCTGTATCTCGAAGAAAATTGACACTAGAGTACTGAAATTAAGTACAGAGGTAGGTACAATTGTTGGAAATTACTATAACAAAAGTGGGCGTAATTCGACAAAGGGGTGTGGCAATATAAGAGAATTACTGTGTCTCGAATAATATTGATACTAGGGTACAGAAATTTATTACAAAGGTAGGAAAAATTACTACAAATTTTTGTAAAAAAAAAAATGGGCGTTAATCGAGAAGGGGAGTGGCAATATTAAAAAAAAACACTGTATCTCGATTACTATTGACACTACGATACTAAAATTTAGTACAAAGGTAGGTACAAATATAACAAATTACTGTCAGTAATGTGGGCGGTATTCGATAAAGGGGCGTGTCACTGTAAGAAAAACACTGTATTTCAGTAAATATTGACACTAGAGTACTAGAGTTAATAAAATTCACAGAAAAAATGCAAGGGTAGGTAAAAAATAATAGTCAATTAAGTGGGCGTTAGTTGACAAAGAGGTGTGGCAATATTAGAAAAACTCTGTATCTCGAATAATATTGACACTAGAGTACTAAAGTTAACTACAGGGGTAGGCACAGTTATAAAACAATTAATTTCAATACAGTGGACCTTGTTTGATAAAGGGGTGTGGCAATATATAAAATACACTGTATCACGAATAATATTGACACTAGAGTACTGATATTTAGTATAGAGGTAGGCACACTTATAACAAGTTATTGTGAATAAAGTGGGCGTCATTCGACAAAGGGGTGTGGCAATATTAGAAAACACTAAATCGACTACTGACACTACTAACTGAAAAAGTACAGACGTAGGCACAATTATTACAAATTTCTACCGAAGAATTGGGCGTTATTCGACTAAGGGGTCGTAAAATTCATTGTTAGAATGGGTAGAACTATTGAAAACACTATGACAAAGAGTGTGATATTCTCGACAAAGAGGCGTGTCAATATTATAAACACACTATATTTCAGTCAATATTGACATTAGGGTAGTGATAAAAATACAAGAGTAGGTACTGATAAACATACTGACAAAGACCAGAATAAGAAACGACAGAAAAGCATTTTCCATATTATGAGCATAAATAATTGGTGTTTAATTAATTTATACACTTTTTTAATATATATAATTTTCTCTAAAAAGAAAGAAATAAAAACTTTTTAACAAAAAAAAAAACCTACTTCAAAATCACTAGAAAGTAAAAAATAATTTTAAATTACTTTTACTATTTATTTCTTGGTCAAATTTGTATTTTTATAATAAATATATTTATTTTTTTATGATAATAAGAGCTTCGAAGTCGGCGCTAATATAATCAGATTTTTTGTGCAGCTGCAACACACATATAGCATTTTAATTAAGATTTAAGAAAAATTAAGATTACAAATTAATACAGCGTCACACAAGCAGGATATTTACAAATAAAAAAGTCTTAAATAGAGTAGGGATGGCGAAAAAATCATGATTTTACGTCAATGATTAGCGCTGACTAGAAGCTTTTATTATCATAAAAAAATAAATATATTTATTATAAAAATACAAATTTGACCAAGAAATAAATAGTAAAAGTAATTTAAAATTATTTTTTACTTTCTAGTGATTTTGAAGTAGGTTTTTTTTTTTGTTAAAAAGTTTTTTCAAAAACCATCTTTGTCTTGTCATAAAAAACATATGTGCCAAATTTTAGCTCTGTAGGTTAAACACAGGCTTATTTATTGCGTTTTCAATTTTTGGGTTGTATGGGAAGTAGGCGTGTCCGTGAGCGAATGAAGACCATTTTTCGAAGACATCTTTGTGTTGGTATAAAACACATACATATCAAATTTTATTGTTGTAGGTTAACTATGAGCTGAGTTATGCAGTTTTCAATTTTTACGTTGTGTGGGAGGTAGGTGTGTCCGTGGGCGGATGATGTCCATTTTTCAAAACCATCTTTGTTTTGTTATAAAAAACATATGTGCCAAATATAAGCTCTTTAGGTTAAACACAGGCTTATTTATTGCGTTTTCAATTTTTGGGTTGTATGGGAGGTGGGCGTGTCCGTGAGCGAATGACAACCATTTTTCGAAGACATCTTTGTGTTGGTATAAAACACATACACACCAAATTTTATTGTTGTAGGTTAACTATGAGCTGAGTTATGCAGTTTTAAATTTTTGCGTTGCATGGGAGATAGGCGTGTCCGTGGGCGGATTCCAAAAATATTCAATAGTGCAGATCCTTGGGAGCATGTGACCATGTGTTTTAGGTTTCATCCAATTATCTCTACTCTTTCTTCTTATCCTGTGTATACGGACAACACACAGACGGACAGACGGACGGAGGTTCAGGTTTAGGGTATAAAAAGTTTGTAGTGGGAACTTCTAAATAGAAAGTTCAAAAAAGATTTCTATGAGTAACTAACTATAAGATGGTTTGACAAAAAACAGATGATTTTTACGATGGTTTGAGAAGATTCTTAAAGAAATATTTTAAGATATTTCAGTTTTTTCATGTCCCTTTTCAAAATAAACAAACAAGACTACAAAAGTCCTGTCTTAGCAACTATTCTCTAAAGGATCATGTCCATATATTTTAAAAAAATGTATGGTTTCTTATTTAAGGGTTACAAAATAACGGTTAACAAAAATCAAAATGCAAATTTTTCATATTTTTATACTTAGACGCAGTAGCGTAGGCATGGGGGTGGTCCACGGATCCATACCCCCCAGAGCCAAGAGCCAAATATGAAAGTTGCTGTCAATTGATTATATTAAGTTAAAAGTTGTTTTGCGATTATCGATAGAATTTTATGATTAGAAAATATTTAAGATATGTTTTATGATAACTTTGTCAAAAACAAATGACAGCTTTTTTTATAAAATTTTTTAATGGAATCATTGAAACAAATATGAGTTGTCAAAGTCTCTTATTTATATGTTAAAGTTTATCTTAATAGATTTTGGTGAAACTGAACAGAAAAACCAGTGCTTGAAATAAACGTGAAAACATTCCACTTACAAATATTTTTCATGAACTGTGCTGAAATGAAATTAAAAGTACACTGAGAAGAAAAAATACTTTAAAATTAAGCAAAAAATTTTAAAATAGAAAATTGCAAAGAAATAATAGAAGAAAATTATAAAAACAGAAAAAAGTTTATATTTCAAAATTAAACACCTTTATTTAAATTTTTTTTAGAGAAACGTATAAAAACACGTTAAATTTGTAGGTTTTTTAAAATTGTTTGTTTAATTTTAAAGTGTGTTTTGTCCACACTGAAACGAACTTAAATTTTTAAAAAAATTTATTTTGACCTTTTAACAAACCATAACAGACATGATAAAGAGGAAAAGTGAGAAGCAAAAAATCTTTACCGATAAATTTTAAAGATTTATCGAAAATTTGTGTGGTCGTTTCGTGCGTTTCATGTGTGTGTGTGTGATCAAGTTTATTTTTGCAGATCTAATTTTTGGCACCCATTCTCTAGAAAGTTCGCGGGGAGCGAAAAACAATTGTCACTTTTGAAAATTCCATACACTTCATGGGTACTCCAACAAGTATGTCTGTACTTAGCTTAGCGTATTACAGGTCATTAGTTTTTTTTTGACCTCTCCCAGAACCAAAACCTATCTACGCCACTGCTAAGACGCATTTATCTTTGATCAAGATCTACACACTTGTATGCACCTACTTCGTCCTCAAATTACAAACTTTTTTTTTAAATTTGCACTTTCGCGAGCCACAATTTTTTACAAGATCAAACATTTTGGGAAAACTCTATGTCAGTGCTTGGTCTTAAGAGTATACTTTAAGAGGAATTATTTTTTTTTTCAGATTTTCCAAACCCGAGATATCCCGCGTGCCAAAGGAGACGTTCTTTTCTTGTTACTACAGGGATTTTATTATTATAGCTCGTTTCAAAAGAAAAGAACATTTTCGCGCATGTTTGAAAATAAGAAAATAATTTTGAGAGCGTTCTTCATTCTGATTGGTCGACATTAAAAAAAAATTGAATATTCTCTGAGCAGAAAAATAAATAAAAAAAAGTTAATGTATGTTCCTGAAATTTGTTGTTCATCGCAACTGCGCTGCGGAAATACTGAATTTTATTTTTCGAAATCAACCAATCAAAATTGAAAAAAAAGGTGGCGTCAATATAGGTGGCGAATAGCCGAAATTTCACTTCATAATTTTTCCTTGAGAAAATAATTTATTTTTTATGTAAGTTGTATGTGATTTTTCTCTTAAGATGCAGGTTGCTGCAGGCCGTCGGTGCAACACCGTACTTGTGCGATCATTTGTTCTGAATGTTTGCGCATTTAAATA
This sequence comes from Tetanocera ferruginea, assembly GCA_958299015.1. Taxonomy (NCBI): domain Eukaryota; kingdom Metazoa; phylum Arthropoda; class Insecta; order Diptera; family Sciomyzidae; genus Tetanocera; species Tetanocera ferruginea. The sequence goes on along the minus strand of OY282644.1, from coordinate 94,628,513 downwards.
TAAAGAAAAATAGTAAAAAACACTCAAAAAAAGCATAAAGTTTAGCGAAAAGTATAAAAAGAGCAAGAAATTACGCTCTAAAATATTTTCTAGCTTTAAACATAATTTCTCACTGCGCATCGAAAAATGAAACTAAAAAATGTTCTTCTCTTTTGAAACGGGCTATATTATTTATTATTATGACCATGACAGAATAATAAGGTAGGCTCATATTTTTACGGTTGCTCAAATGTCTAATTTTACACTAACAAAGCTGTGAGGTGCTATAAACGTCAAGCGAAAAGGCAACAACAACAATTAGAAAACTTAAATTCAAACAGCTGAGTTTTGACATCAAGCTCACTTTGTCTCCAATATGCGCCTACCTTGTTATTCTATCATGATTATGACATAGTAAGATGTCACATAAAGATGACATATAATTTTTTTTTAATTATATACAGGGTTTTCTAATAAGAGGTGTTATTTTGATATTCAAAGAAAAATGCCATTTTTTAGAACATCAGCCAAATGGCAACCACGACCACGCTTACAGGACCATATCCTTTTCATGAAATTTTCCATAACAAAATCGCAAAGTGGCTGCCCTGTGTCTACGATAGACTCATGAATTCCATCTTTGAGGTCTTGAATCGACGCTGGGCTGTTGGCGTAGACCTAATCTCTCACGTGACCCCCAAGTAAGAAACACCTTAAGCAAGGTGTTAAATCACAAGTTCTCGGCGGCCAATTGTGATCACCTATTCGAGAGATAACACGGTCCGGAAAATTTTCCCGTAAAAAATCAATGGTTTCGTTGCTTGTGTGGCACGTAGCGCCGTCTTCCAACTCCGGCCATAAAAAATCATTAGTCATCTCTCGATAGCGCAATCTGTTGATCCAATACTGTTGATCCAACCACATTTTCTAAAAAGTTATGACAGTGATGACTCCGCCGGACCATAAACCGCACCAAACAGTCACACGTTGAGGATGGAGAGGCTTCTCAACAATAACTCTTGGGTTTTCCAAGCCCCAGATGCAACAATTTTGCTTGTTAACGTAGCCACTGAGGTGGAAATGGGCCTCATCAAGATGATTTTTCCAAAGAACGCACGGTTAAAAATTTTGGACTAGTTTTTAATCCAAACTTTGGTTTAAAGCAATTTTTTATCCTAAAAGTACTAATTTTTATTCCATTTTTTAGTTTAATTTTTTTTTAATCCGAAAAAGTTTAAGTTTAAGACTATTTTTGGACTACAAATTTGTATTAAGGTAGTAATTTCAGGAAAAAGTATTAATGTTATTTAATAGCTGAATAACAATGTAGCAGTGGCAGAGATACTAGCTGTGTCAGTGGCAGCGGCAGTGATCAGCTGTTTCGTATTTTACTGTCTGCATCAAAACCAGTGAATGTTGAATTTTTCTAAGTAGTTTAATTATTTGCATGTTATTTTATTTTGGTAAAATCTGAACCAAAATATTATTTTATACATTATTAAAGTAAACAGTGTTTAAACCATTGAGGATTAAATAGTAATTTTTTTTCGGATTACAATGTTTTAAACTTTTTTGGACTAAAATCTAATCCTTTTTGTATTATAATATTTTAAACTTTTTGTGGATTAACAATTATTCCTTTTTGGATTAAGAAATTTTAAACTTTTTGCGGATTAAAAATAAATCCTTTTTGGATTGAAAAATTTAAAACTTTTCATTGGATTAAAAAATAATCTTTTTTTGGTCGTGTCCTATATGTAATCCAAAAAAGTTTAAAATTAAGTCCAAGATTTTTAACCGTGCGACAAGGAATGGGTAAACCTGGGTTTTCTTTTACACTTTGGGCTACAGCAGCAATATTCTCAGTTGTTCTTGAGCGACGTGCACGGGTTTTATTCTTCACATCACTAACTTGTCCCAACATCTTGAATTTTTCCACCAATTTCTGTATTGCGGTCCGACAAGGTGCTTCACTACGACCAAAAAATGCTTTAGTTTTGCGACTGCGTTTCAATGCGTTGTTGAAGCGTGCATCGTTCCATTTTCAGTAATGGCGTAGTTTCTACTTGTCAAATGTCAAAAAATGACAGCTTCAAAAGTGACAGCTACCGAAATAGCGGGCTATTCAAAATAACACCTCTTATTGGAAAATCCTTTACTTCTTTAAAGAGCTTTAAAGAGCTGTAAAAGCTCGAAATACACGAAAAGCTCAAACTTGAACTTGAAATATCCGGTAAGCTCGAATTACCCGTTAATACCAGAAACTATCGGGGTACCTGGGTATGGCCCGAGTAATTCGAACTACCCGTATAGCCCGGGTGCTCGAAATACTCGAAAATCGAGAGCCCTATTAAAAATATACCAAACATTTTAAAGTCAATATCTTGAATCGTTATTTCGTAATTCTTTGATAAAAAACACCTCTAGCACTCCAACCTAGATAGGTTCACTGGCATTGGGTGATATTGGAAGAGGTATTCATACTCATTTTTTATCGAAATTTTTTTCGGAAAATGGAATAGATTACGTTTGATCACAATAAGCACAAATATGCTATTTCTTTCTTCAAAATTATTCGATAAATGAAGTTTTACGGTAGAGCAAAATTAGGTGCAAAATTCAATTAAATATTTTAATATTACATTTTTTTGCTGAAAATTCTTTTTCGTTTCCCAAAAGAGAAGTCCGTGCGATATGAAAACGTCTCTACTTCTGCTAATCTGATGACGCCAGACAAAGTTCAAAGAGCACAAATGAAAATAGACAAAAATGCGGCAGTAACTGTATTTCCAAAAAATTTGTGTAGAAGGTTATTTCAGTTCAATGGGATAAGAAATTGTTGAATTGAGAATTCAATTAAAGAAATACCGCTTTTTTGTTGTACATGTTGGGATTCTGGATATGGAACTCTAGCGTTATGTTTTGTATAACAAGCTTCAGTTATAGTAAATTTAGTCCATAATAGTAAATTTAAACGTGATGGAAAAAATCAGATAACGCCATGTTGTTTCTCATATTTTAATTATGTCAGATCGATTTTCAAACTTCATAAACTTTTTTTCGATTCCGTTGTACAACAATTTTTAGTTCAAGCCGTGTAATGTTCAATAACATATATGTATATGTTCAATGTTTCTGTCAGTTTAGTGGCTAGTTAAAGTGTTTAGTTGTTTGACCTCGATAGGAAAAACTGAAGTGTAACTACATCTTGTAAGTTCGGTTATATTATTAAAATTATTTTGGAATGCATTTTTAGTAGGCCAATTTCGGAATAGACTTTTGCTCCCTCTCCGAATTCTCTTTGATGATTTCAGTCGTTTCAAAATATTTTCCACGAAGCGGCAATTTGGGGGATATAGATATAGGTCGTCTAACATGGTTTTGATCAGAGATGTATTTTTATCTTTGAACTCAAGACTTTAGGTGTTTTATCTATTCAGTTGAGTCTGAGTAAAATCTTGTGATCATGGCGTTATTACAATAGTGGTCATGCAGGCCACATGGAGGTTAAGAATGCGAGGGATTGTGTCGATGTATTCATCTCCCGCGACAAGCTTATTTACTTTCGCAGCGGTTTTTGTTGAATTTGGAACTTCACCGCCTTTATGGTTGGATTTTGGACGATCGATTATTCCACCATGGTCCTCGAATAACTTTGCTGTACGATACACAAAAGTATGAGAAACTTCGAGCAGTCACAGCCGTCAAAACAAAGTGAGTACGTTCACTTGCTCACTCACTGATAATAAGCTAAGTCGTGTTCCAAAGCATTTGGAAGTAGAAATTTTAATTTCACGATATTTGTAATACCCAGTTTTGTACCCAATCGAGAGTTTTTCGAAAACCTTGTTAGTAGTAAATTGACTGACCTAATCTTAAGCCAAGAAGAAGAATGAATTCATTTTAAGAATCCACGTTGAATCTTATTTGAAACCCTGTCACCGCTATAACGGCGCAAAAAGAAAAAAATTACTCATCTTTTATAAAGATTAAAAATACAACGTCATGTACTATATAGAATGGGTGATTCCATTTTTATTATTACTTTATTGAACTTTGACATGTGCGCAATAATTGTGATACATCCACCAAAGAGTGAGCAGCTAGCTAAGAGATAGAAAAAGTAATTAAATCAATTAAAATGTAAAAAAAAAAATAAAAACTATTGAGCGTTTTTTTGTTTTAATTAATTGTTCAGCATAACAAGCAGACATTCAATGAGACGAAATACTTTCAATTTCAAAAGCAAACTTTTGCAAACAAGCAGAGCAAAAGTAAGTGGTGCTGTAGTGGCTACAACAATGTTGATGATAGACTAAACAACAAAGTAAGTAGTTGTTATATTCAACTTTTTAATTGTAATTGTTTTGCACAATTACGCTATTAAGTAATTGTGCGCTGCACCTGCAAAGTTTTAGGAAACATCAGTCCGAATGGGTTAAAATATTTTGTCAACAAATTATGTATGAAACTTTGACAAAACTTTTAATTTGTGTTGAGTAAAACAAAAGTGTTGTTAAGACCATAATATGCTGTGTGTTAACAAACACACATACACACAAACAACTATACAACTAAATGCAGGAAAGACAGACAAAGCAAGATTTTGGAACCTTAACTAAAGCCATAAAAAATTATAGTTTATGACATGAATGAAAGAATGAATGAATGAATGCCATGAATGAAAATAGCTGGGTGCCAAGAGGGGTTAAGTTGTCGTTGTTGTTGTTGTAGACATTTTTTGTTTTATTTTTTGTTTTGAATAATGCAAGATGATTCAAATTTTTAATGTTCCACTTGATGACGAACATTCTACACAGGCGGCAAGACATCAAAATATCAATGTATAACATACATGCATTTATATGGGTTTTATAAATGTAGTAAAATATTTTTTTTTTGTTTTTTTAGTTTTTAGTTCAAGGTTTATGTGAAAGTTCAATTGGCTATTAATAATTTATAAATACGAAACGGAAATGAAAGCAGCGGAAGTTGTAACTTTTTTGAAATAATGGGATCCCAAATAATTAAAACAACTTAAAAGATGCTATTAACAAATTGATATCGGAAATTTATGTCGGCAATAAAATTTTAACGTGTGACGAAAATAAAAACACTAAAGAAAAACATCATGTTTTTCATGTGTTTTTTGACAAACTGCACTTCTTGACTTTGACCAAGAAATTCTTAGGCATAAAAAACATATTAAAAGATATACGCAGAAATATCTGTTTTGAATAGAATTTCAAAAGTTTTATAGTTTACTTGAAAATATTAATATATACAAATATAAAAATATAAAAATATAAAAATATAAAAATATAAAAATATAAAAATATAAAAATATAAAAATATAAAAATATAAAAATATAAAAATATAAAAATATAAAAATATAAAAATATAAAAATATAAAAATATAAAAATATAAAAATATAAAAATATAAAAATATAAAAATATAAAAATATAAAAATATAAAAATATAAAAATATAAAAATATAAAAATATAAAAATATAAAAATATAAAAATATAAAAATATAAAAATATAAAAATATAAAAATATAAAAATATAAAAATATGTAAATATATAAAAATATAAAAATATAAAAATATAAAAATATAAAAATATAAAAATATAAAAATATAAAAATATAAAAATATAAAAATATAAAAATATAAAAATATAAAAATATAAAAATATAAAAATATAAAAATATAAAAATATAAAAATATAAAAATATAAAAATATAAAAATATAAAAATATAAAAATATAAAAATATAAAAATATAAAAATATAAAAATATAAAAATATAAAAATATAAAAATATAAAAATATAAAAATATAAAAATATAAAAATATAAAAATATAAAAATATAAAAATATAAAAATATAAAAATATAAAAATATAAAAATATAAAAATATAAAAATATAAAAATATAAAAATATAAAAATATAAAAATATAAAAATATAAAAATATAAAAATATAAAAATATAAAAATATAAAAATATAAAAATATAAAAATATAAAAATATAAAAATATAAAAATATAAAAATATAAAAATATAAAAATATAAAAATATAAAAATATAAAAATATAAAAATATAAAAATATAAAAATATAAAAATATAAAAATATAAAAATATAAAAATATAAAAATATAAAAATATAAAAATATAAAAATATAAAAATATAAAAATATAAAAATATAAAAATATAAAAATATAACAATATAAAAATATAAAAATATAAAAATATAAAAATATAAAAATATAAAAATATAAAAATATAAAAATATAAAAATATAAAAATATAAAAATATAAAAATATAAAAATATAAAAATATAAAAATATAAAAATATAAAAATATAAAAATATAAAAATATAAAAATATAAAAATATAAAAATATAAAAATATAAAAATATAAAAATATAAAAATATAAAAATATAAAAATATAAAAATATAAAAATATAAAAATATAAAAATATAAAAATATAAAATATAAAAATATAAAAATATAAAAATATAAAAATATAAAAATATAAAAATATAAAAATATAAAAATATAAAAATATAAAAATATAAAAATATAAAAATATAAAAATATAAAAATATAAAAATATAAAAATATAAAAATATAAAAATATAAAAATATAAAAATATAAAAATATAAAAATATAAAAATATAAAAATATAAAAATATAAAAATATAAAAATATAAAAATATAAAAATATAAAAATATAAAAATATAAAAATATAAAAATATAAAAATATAAAAATATAAAAATATAAAAATATAAAAATATAAAAATATAAAAATATAAAAATATAAAAATATAAAAATATAAAAATATAAAAATATAAAAATATAAAAATATAAAAATATAAAAATATAAAAATATAAAAATATAAAAATATAAAAATATAAAAATATAAAAATATAAAAATATAAAAATATAAAAATATAAAAATATAAAAATATAAAAATATAAAAATATAAAAATATAAAAATATAAAAATATAAAAATATAAAAATATAAAAATATAAAAATATAAAAATATAAAAATATAAAAATATAAAAATATAAAAATATAAAAATATAAAAATATAAAAATATAAAAATATAAAAATATAAAAATATAAAAATATAAAAATATAAAAATATAAAAATATAAAAATATAAAAATATAAAAATATAAAAATATAAAAATATAAAAATATAAAAATATAAAAATATAAAAATATAAAAATATAAAAATATAAAAATATAAAAATATAAAAATATAAAAATATAAAAATATAAAAATATAAAAATATAAAAATATAAAAATATAAAAATATAAAAATATAAAAATATAAAAATATAAAAATATAAAAATATAAAAATATAAAAATATAAAAATATAAAAATATAAAAATATAAAAATATAAAAATATAAAAATATAAAAAATATAAAAATATAAAAATATAAAAATATAAAAATATAAAAATATAAAAAAATATAAAAATATATTCAAATATAAAAATAAAAAAATTAAAGGAAAATGAAATAAAATTAAAAATATACAGTTAAATAGTTAGTTAAACAAACAATTAACTTTTCAAAAGCTTGCAATATATATGTTCTTGAATTGTTGTTATTGTTAGTTAAAGGGCAAATGTTGTACTCAAAAGCACTTATAATTCTGCTTTGGTTCCGCAGATGTAAGGTTCGATTATTTTTTTAACGTTCTCTTTCAATCTAACCTTAGGGTGGAATCCACCCAGTCACACTTTCTATGTTTGTTTTACATAGAAATAACCATTCTTTTCATAACAAAACATTTTTAAACGGCGAAAATAGCTGAAATTTATTAAAAACTAACACAGTTTTTAGGAAATTATGTCCTTATTATTGAGAATTTCTTTTTTGGGTGGAAAACAGCCAGTGCTAGTTGTGACGCAACTCAGCCATAGGTTAGTGATCCAGGGTTAAATCATTTTTAGAAGAAATTTTCTTTTCTTACCATAAAAGAAAACTGATAAAAAATTACGTTTTTATTGAACATTTTTTCATGACAATATCATAGAATTGCCGTTTCAATTAACTTAATATGGCATACATTCTCAAAGTAATAAAATTAAAAAAAAAATTTTTCAAGATCAAAGTATATGGTGGACAAAGAAAAGGATTGTTGTTAAAAAATTACGACAAAGTTGGGAAAATAAATAAAAAACAAAACATTATATCAAAAATTTTGTAGTAAACTTTTAGTATTAATCACTTTTTGACCTCTATTCGACGTCCAAGTTCACCAAGGCCTGGTAAGTGCTTTCGGGTAAATCTAAATAAGCTGGTTAAAGTCCTTAACCAATCCTGCCTTTTTTTTTGTTTAGTTGGTCCGATTTATTCTTTGACTATTTTTTTACAAATATTCGATCGAATTTAGTTCCTAAGATTAAGCTGGTCAAGTCAAGCTTCGTATTATTTTCAGGAAACCTTTTGTTTTTTTTACTAGGCACGAAAAATTGTCATTTTAATGGAATATCTTATCTCCACACCATTATATTGGCAACGCCATTTTTCAATGTTTTTGTGGTAGAGCGAGGACTATATTTGGTATTCCTTATATGCCTAATCAAAGTCTTTTCATCACTTGGAACTTAATTCGTTTTTGTTTCGTCCGATCTCAAAATTTTGCACCATTTTTATTCCTTTAACTGGGTCGTTCCAATCTGAGAGCAATTTTTTCATGTGTTGCCGTGATGATCTGCCAAAATGATGTGTTTAAACGAAACGCAGGATAACAGTTCTGGTAGACATTGGAACTTCTAACTCAACTTGAATGACAGCATCTGAGTTAAAAGGGTTCCAAATTGATACCAGCTTTAAATGCATATCATATTTTACAATTTTTTTTTCGTGGCCTCTGTCTTTTTTTTTTTTTGTGATAGCCTTCACTTGCCATCACTTCATAGCTTCTTGATGATGAAACGCTTCTCGTTAGAGCAATGCCTTTTACGATCAACTTTGTTCTACATTTGATATCATTTCTACTCTCAAAATCTATATAAAAAATCTATAAAATCTATATTATTCTTACAAAATCTATATAAAAAAAATATTGTTATTTTAAGTATTAAACCTAGTGAGCCTATTTGTGTCAGCTTAAAGTTTAGCCATTTTAATTCAAAGAAAATGAGAACAATCAATTGAAAGTGTTCAGACTCGAGTTTTTAAAATTCATTAAAGATTATGATCCCGAACTTAAATGGCAAAAATTGAAAAAAACCTTTGAAACACATTCAAATTAAAGATAACTTCAATAACAATAACTAAAATTACAATAATTTTCAAAAACATATGTAATTTATTTTATTTATTTGTTTATAAAAATTTTGTATAACAAAAAAATTAATCATTTATAATTCAGATTCTATACTAGAAATCTATTGTTCTAAACTCATATGTGACAAAATAGTATCGATTTTTTGTTTTTTGGCATAAACTTTTTTTATACAAATTTCAAGCTAAAATCATTCACACAAAACTCAGTACTCTCACTTTTCGACAAACTTCGATTTTATTTCATTGGATTGATATATAAATTTGTCATTTTTGCATGCAAAATTTTTTATAGACCAGGTCTTATGGATGTTTTGAGGTTTAGTTTTCAAATTTGAACATGTTCGCATATGAGTTAGCTTAGCTTTAATTTTATTGCAACAAGATTTCGTAGCACAAGTGTAAGCCAAAGTCCCACGCTTTAGCTGCAACTGGTTGCTGACGAACCCAGCCCGTCAGACACAACGTTTTATATTATATAATATTTTTTTTTTTAATTTTAGAAGTAAAACTTTGTAAAAATTATGTTTTATGATTTGGTTATGAATTCAAAGTTGTATAAAAATGTATCAGTCTAACAGCATGCAGTGTGTGTTGGTCTGAAAGTGGCTGAATACAGGTGCGCCTGGTGTACGTGTACTCATGCGCACAGCTGTTTCTATAAGTCAGGGCATAAATTGTCATTAATCACGTATAATTGTTATTGCTAAGTATTTAGCTAAGTTAAGCATTAACATAAAGTAAAGTATATATGGAAAAATATGCAAAAGTATTTGCAAAGCGTGAGAACATTTAATTTATTTTTTTTTAAATTCGTAAAAAAGCATTTAAAGTTCAAGTTCGAAGTTTATCAATTAATTCAAAAAAATTTTTCAAACTTCATTGTTTTCGATTATTTAGAAGAACTATTTAAAGATTCGGTATTTTCATCATCAAATATTTTTTAAATTTTTTTAATAAATTTTACTAAAAATAATTTTCGTATAAAAAGGCGACTCTGAGCTAAGTTTGAAATCTCTAGCTCATCGACAAGTTGGTTAAAAATTGTCTTCTGTAATAAATTCGAAGAACTTGAGGAATGTCAAAACTCGAAGCTTACACTTCAACTTTACTTCGAGAGTGTGATTTTGCTTAATTCAAATAAATGTTTGTAGAAAATTAAAAAATTAAATAAAAAAAAAAAATTTAAATAAATTCGAAAAATATTTTTTTTAAATAAAAGTTCGAAGTTCGTATATTTGGTGTTTTGAAAACTTTTAAGTTATGTTAAATTATATCTTACGATAAACTTAATTTTATTATCTTAGTCAATTGTCAGCATGATTCAGTTTTTAATGATTTATGCAGACTGTCTTTAAAAGCGTTTTGAAATATTTTAGCAAAACCATTTAATTTAACGATCAAGCAAACGATCAAAAATGTTGATCGTAGATTTGAAGCTAATCATAATGTTCAGCGAAAAAACCTAAAGATTCTGCAAGCAAATGCCGATTCTTTTAGCATTGCCAAGTACCATAACTTAGATTTATGCAAATTTAATATAAACATGCACGAATCGTCACCTGATGCAGCAAACTGATAGTTGTTGTTGTTGTGTTAAACAAAATTAAGTGCAACAAATAAGTGGGTATGACTGGGCCAGCACTTGAGTCAGTCAGTCAACAAGCAGTAAATGAAGCAATTTTTTACGGCTGCAGCTACACCTCCGCCAACACCTTTACACAGATTCACACACATACAAGTAATGCTATACCTACCCTCCCCCTCCCCCACTCACAAACTGTTTATTACTATATTTTATTTTTCATTTTAATGCATTTGCATTTTGAACATCTGTGCGCAGCTTTCGTTTAACTCAGTCAATGGGCTGATAAACAAACGGACAGACAAACAGCTATATGGACAGACGCATAGACGGTAAGACTGACAACCACCGATCAATTGGTCGATGGGATCGATCGATCGACATAGACAAAAATATAGAGTTAAGACGTTTGGGGTGCGGCAACATGTTATACTGCGCAGCGTAGCACGTACGAGTAACGTGATTCACGTAGTTTGTTCACACATCACTGAACAATAGTACGCGCGCAAGCCACAACAACAACACCAACAACAGCAACAACAAGAGCAAATACAAAAACTCATTGATAGAAGTCAAATTGTTCGTTGAAGCGCTAATTTCTTGGCGACTCGCAGTTGCATCTTTTGACTTGCATTCATAAAACGAGTCCGATTTCGAAGCAGCTGCAATGAAAGTTACAAGCTTTAAGCATTATCAAATTATATCAGAATTAATAATGAAAAATTTTATAAGTTTATAGTTTTAATTTTAAAACATTTTATTATGTCGTTGGATTTCATTGACACACTTTAATTTAAGTGATAATAAAAATTGTAATAAAAGCTTTCAATAGCAATTTCAATTAAAAATTAATAATAAATAGTGTAAAAGTACATGATGTGTTTTGACATTACAAACTTACGATATTAATTCAATTGTTCTTTTAAGAGGATTTTTATTGGCTCAGATGCAAAAGTGTACTTTAAAATTTAAAACTTTAAAGATTTAATTTATTTTTGTGTGAAAATCTTATTAAAAAGTTTTCCTAGCATAAGTTTTAAGCATAAAAGTGACTTATTTTGGTATCGTAAATTTACGATATTATTGCAGTCTTTGATTTTGGTCTTTGAAAACGCACATTTTTTATTTTGATGTTGTAAAAACAATACATAATTGCCTTTTACTTATTTTTACGACTGGGAACAGTTAAATATTAAAGCTTTAAATAGTTTTAAGACTATTTTTTGCGATAAGCATTGAAAATTTTCTTGAACTTCAATAAAATCTTCTTACTATACACTTTTTAAGCATAAGAGCATTTATATGGTGAATTTATGTGATTTCTTTTGATACCGTAAATTTACGATATTGTTGTAATCAGTTAGTTTTACTCTTTAAAAATATACCATGTACATTTTTGTGCCGTTAAAGCAAGACATAATTGTTTTTTCTAAATTTTTAAGACTAGGAACAGTTAATTTATCTAATGGCGTTTTCGTTTCTACCAAAAAATGTTGCCCTGTCGCAGTGCAAAATGTTTTCAATGTTGCCCGCAACCCTGTAAAAGTGCATGTTTTTGCCTACTCGAAAAATGTCAACTTAAATAAACGAATGTAACCATCCTTGTCTAACGCACGCAAGTCATAATATTGTCGTTTTAAAAACAGCTGATATGCAGGGCAATCATCTACCCTGAGAAAGTTTGCAGGGCAGAAAATGCGCCTTTTTTGCCCTCTGTGAGTGTGACATTTTAAGAAACGAACACAGAATTTACTCACCCGTTTGCACTTATTTTAGAATCGAACACGAAAAAAGGCAAGGGCAAAGAAAAGGCAACATTTTTTGGTAGAAACGAAAACGCCATAAGCCTTGAGTTAATATTAGCTGCTCTTTAAGCTATTTTGCATTGAAAAGCTTCGTAAAAAGCATTGAAAAGTTTTCATTCTACATTTAATTAGCATAAAAATATTCATTCGATAAATTTACGAAATATATTTTGATATCGTAAATTTACGATATTGTTGTACTCTTTGTTTTTATGCTTTGAAAACATGTGTTGCTTAGTTTGATACTTTTGAAGCATGATATAACTGTTTTTATCTTTTTAACACTGGGAACAGTTTGCTATTTTAGCTTTAAAATAGTTCAAGTGAATTTTTTCTTAAATTACATTGAAAAGGTTGTTAAAAATTTAACATTATACAATTTTTAAGCACAAAAGTATTCATATGGTGAATTAACAATATATATTTTTATATCGTAAATTTACGATATTTTTGAAAACTTTGATTTTATTCAAAAAAAATATGCGCTGTTAAAACAAAACATTATTGTTTTATATTGTCTAACATATTTATCGGATTGGGAACAGTCTTCTATTTAAGCTCTGAATTAATATTAAGTGTTTTTGAAGTTATTTTAGAATCAAAAGCTTCGTAAGAAGCATTGAAATGTTTTTATAGTACAATTCATTGGCATTAAAGTATGAATATGGTAAATTTACGTGATTTATTTTAGTATCGTAAATTTACGATATTGTTGTACTCTTTGCTTTATGCTTTGAAAAGTGCGCTCTTTATTTAGATACTTGTGAAGCAAGATATTACTGTGTTTTTTTTATTTTTAAGTCTGGTTGTGTGCTTAAATTACATTGAAAAGGTTGTTAAAAATTTAACATAATACAATTTTTATGCACAAGAGTATTCAGATGATTAATTAACGTTATAAATTTTGATATCGTAAATTTACGATATTTTTAAATCTTTGATTTTACATTTTAAAAAGGTGCGCTCTTACTTGTTGTACTGTTAAAACAAGACATAATTGTCTTTATTTAATTTTAAGACTGGTAACAGTTTTATATTTTGACATAAATTAATATTAAGTGTTCAGTCGTATTATTTCACAGTGACAAACTTCGTAAAAAGCATTGAAAGTTTTCATTGTACAATTTTTTTGTCATAATAGAATTCATATGTTGCCTTTACGTGATTTATTTTCATATCGTAAATTTACGATATTGTTGTACTCTTTGTTTTTACTTCTGAAAATAATCTTGGTTTATTTTGATACTGTTTAAGTTAGGAAAAATTATTTTTTTATCATTTTTAATCTGGGAACAGCTTGCTTTTTAACACTGAAGTAATTTTAAGTGCCTTTTTTGCTTATATAACTTTGAAAAGATTCTTAATACATTAAAAAATTTTTATTTATAGAACTTTTAGGCATAAAAGTATGAAATTGGTAAATTTACGTGATTTATTTTAATATCGTAATGTTATATTCTTCGTCTATACTCTTTAAAACTATATTTATGTTTTTAATATTGAAACTTTTAGAGCAAGATACATTTGTTATTTTAATTTTTAAAACTGGCAACAGTTTTATTTTCTAACATTTATATAGTTGTTAGTATTTTTTACATTGAAAAAATTATTAAAAAGCATCTAAATGTTTTCATTGCACAAATTTTATGCATAAAAGTATTTATGTGGTAAATTTATATGATTTTTTTAAATATCGTAAATTTACGATATTTTTTAAATTTTTGTTTTGGACTATTTGGAAAAGCTTTTTATATAAAATTACTATATTTCTAGCTTTGGCATAAGTTTTTGTATATTTCTTACCCTTATTTGCTAAAAAAAGACTTTAAAAGTTTTTCTTAAACATTTTGTGAGTATAAAATTAGCTTTTTTTACATTGTCAAGTTAAACTTCTGTTCTTAACTTGTTACTTTAATTTAACGAAAGAGTGTGTTTTCAGTTCTTTTGCCTAATTTGTTGTGCTTTATTTTGCTATTTCATATTTTGTGCTCTGATAATTAAATTTGATTCTGTTATTAAATTTACGTGCTTATTCAGATTTTTCATTAATACTGATTATTGTACACTTTTAAAATAATTTTATTTCTATGTATCTTATAAACGAAATCGAAAACTGGTGATCGAACTCGGGCTCCGAGCATGCTTAGCCACACACTTAACCTACATGCAATAATTTAATATAATTTTAAAAATTATATTGAATAATAAGCCATTTTATTTCATGAAATTTTGCCAAAATCGTTTGTAAATTTCAAGTTAGGCATCGTTTGTGTGCTAACTTTGCTGTATTTTTTAATAAAAATTATTGTTTGAGCTCGCTTTGACTGTTTTAGGCTAAAAATAAAAAATATCGTAAATTTACGTGATTCATTTTTTTTTTTCTTACAATTAGCTTAAGTTCAATTTGTCATTCAATGTAGGGTATATTTTAATGTTATATCGTTTATAAAGATACTTTTCTCAATTTTTTTCGGGAGTTATAAAGATTTGATGCTAGTTTTGAATGAATTTATTAATTTATTTCAATTTACTATTTTGGATTAAATTTTGCTTTCAATTTTTAGGTTTATTTCAATTTGATATCGTTTGCAAACTCGCATTTCTCAATTGTTTTTCAAGAGCAACTGAGATTTTATGAATTTGTTTAGTTTTTTTTTACTGTTATTTTAAATTAACTATATTTGTTTTTATGTTTAATTTTGTATTTTTTCGAAATTTTTTTTGTTTTTTTTTTTTGTTTTTTTTTTGTTTTGTTTATATATTTTCATTCAATATGGAATTTCATAAACAACTCGTACGCTTGCTTACTTGCTATGCCACGCGCACGCAACTGTTTGTCCGCCTACTCGTCGCCCCAACACCATTCACTACGTTCACACCATTCCATGCATGCATGCATGCAGCCAGCCAGCCATCCATCCATCCATCCAACTTACCAACCATCCACATTCATTCATACTTTCATTCATTATTCTGGCCATCCATTTGTTGACTTGTTTATTCGTAAGCTACAATGAGACGGCTGTCTATACGTTTGTCTGTCTGTCTTAATGTTTGTCTGTCCATCACGCACGCATTCATTCATGCCTTCGTTTTTCATTCACCTCGTTTTTTTTAAGTTTCTTTTTGATTTTGTTTTGTTTAATTATTGTTGTTGTAGTATTTTTGTGAAAATGGCTTAAATACCGGAACTAGAAGTTTAGCGCTTTTAGGCCTGGGAACTGGATTTTTTCACGTTTTTAACCAAAATATTGTTATTGTTGCTGTTGTGGCTTTATTATATGCGCTGTATTTTATAGTTTAAAGAATTTTTATGTGGGCGATAAAGTTTATTTTGTTAACATAAGAGATGGTTTGTTATGAAAAATTCATTGAAACGATACAATATTTATTGTAGCAATGGTTTTGTTATTTTTTTAACTGAATGGAGTAGAGAAGAATGCTAAGATTTTTGTAAAGTCTTAGAAATAAATATTTAATGTGGTTGAAAAACACCCGTAGGTAGTATAGTAGTATTTTTCGTGTGAAACTACGTTGATGTTAACAGGACCTAATTCGGCCTTCTTTAAATATCAACAGTTCAACTCTTGATATTTTGATTGAAATCTTGTAATAATCGCAAAAAACAAACTATTGTAAATAGCAGCTATTTTTCACTCATTTACTCAACACAAGCTTTTGCAAACAAGTTCTCGAAAATCAGCCATAAAATATGTCATTTTATTTTAAACTCAAACAACAGCTATTTTTGCATTGACACATTTTCAATTAACAAAATTTATATACTTACAAAATGCATAAGTTATGCCACAGAGTACTAAAATTAAGACTTAATGATTAGTTTTAATAGTCCTAATTAAAATGCGCATAATTAAGTAGACGTAGTGTTAACGCCTTAGCGATTATTTTTTTTTTATTATTGCTTCTTTTATTTGCTAAAAAAAGATTAAAAAAAAAATGTTGAAATATTCCAATTAAAATGGTTAAAATAAAGTCATTAGAAACTCATTAAAGAACTTAATTTATTTGATTTGTCATTTATAGAAAAAAAAAAAAAAACAAAAAAAAAACACAAAATAAAGTTGAGTTATTTTGGAGATTAACAAATCGTTCTCCATAATTTCAAAATAAAAAAAAAAACACAAAGCAAACAATAGAGATTCTGTGAAAATTACATCAGCGATTTATTTTTACAGTAAATACAGAAAAAATAAACATAAACAATTTTTGAGAAAAATAACAAAAAATATCAGCAGAATTCAACAATTTGTAAAGATCATTAAATTGGTAAAAAAAAGCAGCCAAAACCTAGGCATGAGAACCGCTAACAGGCGGATGACGTATAGAGCTGCCAAAAACAACACAAATACTATTTGCCAATAACAAGCTATAATGTGGCAACTATAATAATAACAACAACAAGAACAACAACGACGATTTTGTATCGAATTTAATCGAACTGAATCGAACACCGGTCAATCGTATAGCATCCATTGAGAAAATAAATTATACTAAAAAAAAACTATAAAAAAAAAACACTTAAAACGGTTCATGATGAAGGGCATAAGCGTGCGCGGTAGAGTGGAAACGGAAGAGTAGCGTTGAACAAAAAACATACAGACATATCTCCAACGGATGTTCATAAAACTTTAAAGAAGAAACAGATAGAAAAAAAAAAACTTAAAAAAAAAACTGTAGGGAAAAACAAGTTTCACTGCTTATTTGGCGAGAGAGCGAAACGTCAATGAAACGAAGTCTTATAAAAACCAAACGGATCAATTGATCAGTTGTTGTTTTTATTTTGTATTTGTTGTTGCTGTCGATGTTGTTGATTTTGTGGTAATCAAACAACCATAATAACAACAACAACAACAATAAACTAAGTAGAAAAATATTTAGCAACAAGCTAAAAGAAAAAACTATCGTAAGAACGGAAATGAACGCGCCAGTTAAGTGTGCAAGTATGTGTCAACGGCAAGACAAGGGCGGAAAGAGGGCTGCGCTCCATTTAAGGCCCGTGAGAATTGAAAACAAAATTTTGAAAAACAAATTGGAGACAAATTTCGCTATCGTCAAATTATGATTTTATGAGTTTCTTCAAAGTTTGTCTAAATTAAAGTCATTTCAAGGTTAAAAAGAAAAACCAAAACACAAAAACGAAGTCCAACTTTTTTAAACTGATTTTTGGGACGTTGATTCCGAATGCGGGGTCCAAGGTCAAGGTCCAAGGTCAAAATGAGGAAAAAAAAGATAATCTATACATAGTCTATATTTTTATATTTTATATTATTATATTTTTATGAAATCGCAGACCAAAAAGGCCAGTTTTTTTTGGGGGGTTTTTTATAATATGACCTTGAAATGACCCTAAGTGTGCATGGGTTTCATAGTCTGTGAAAAAATATTTTTTTTGCATTTTTGTCACATACGAGGGAAACGAAAACCGACCGTATTGACCCTCCATCTTTGCGTTGTTTATTTTTATGATTTTAATACATTATTTGTTCTTCAAAAACTCTCTATTATAAAATTTTTGGGCATAAAATTGTCAAAAAGATGATTTTTCGTGATTTATTTTGATATCGTAAATTTACGATATTTTTTTATTCATTATTTAAGAAGTTTTTGAAGGCTTGTGGCCATAAAATTATTTATTTGGAGAATTAAAGTGCTTCGTTTTGATATCGTAAATTTACGATATTTTGTATCATTGTTTTAGAGGACTTGAAAGACTTTAAAGCATAAAAGTATTTATATGGTCAACTAAAGTGATTAGTTTTGATATCGTAAATTTACGATATTTTTGTAATCAAACTTTTTTGACCAGATTTTTGGGGCGTTGATTACAAATTCGGGGTCCAAGGTCAAAATGACAAAAAAAAAGAGATACACTGCTCAACTTCCTGATATATGGGCCTATTGGGTCACTGATTCCATATCTTAGGTCAGTTTGTCTAAATTAAGTCCATTCCAAGGCCAAAATGAAACAAACAAAAAGCAGATACGACGTCCAACTTCTCGATAGCAGGGTTTTTGGCTCGCCGATTCCGAATCTGAGTTCTATTTGTATGATTAACATCATTATAAGGTCAAAATGAAACAAAAAATAGGATGTTTGTATCGCTGAGTCTGAATTCGAGTTTATTTTTTCTAAAATGAGGCCATTTCACCGGCATGCCAAGTTCAAAATGAAACAAAACAACAGAGATACTATTTCCAACAACCGATACACTGGTTTTAAGGTCGGTGAATCCGAAAACAGTTTGTATTAAATGTTTTAAGGAACACTGATTCTGAATCTGAGGTCAGAGACGCTTTTCAATACACAGGCTCATGGGTCGCTGATGCTGAATCCCAAAAACAGTTTATATGATAGGTTTTTGGAACTGTACTTCTTAATCTCTTAGTTTGTGCAATTTGAGGCCCTTTCAAAGTTATTCCAACGTCATAATGAAAATAAAAAAAAACACACAAACGAAGTAACATAGGTTTTTGGTCGCTAATTCCGAATTCGAGGTCAGTTTGAATGATAGATTTTTTTGGTTGACTGAATTTGAAGTCAGTTTGTCTTAATTAAGACCATTTCAAAGTCATTCTAAGGTCAATATGAAGAAAAAAAACAGAGATCAGATGTCCAACTTCTTGATACACAGGTTTTTGTGTAGCTGTGTAAGTCGTGTGTTACATCCCTTCTACTTTCATACCCAGAAGGCATTCATTTTACATATGTATGCCATTGGGAGGAATGCTTTTCTAAGTCTTATCTAGCAATGCTTCTAGAATTATTCCATGGAAGATTTCTGCGAGACCTTCAATGAAAAGATTCTAGAAGGTATTTTCCAGGAAAACTTTAAGAAAACATTACATGATTTAGAAAACATAAGACAAAATGGTTCTAAGGAAATATATAACCATTGCCTTGGACAAGCCATGCCATGGAAGCATTCTGAAAAGCTATTTAAAAGCCTTTAAGAAATTTCTGAGAATGTCTCTTGAAAGCACATTTCGACTACGCTGAGCAGAAGCGCAATTAAATTTTTAGAATGTCTTATGGAAGCAGTGTATGTATCTAAGAATGCATGTCAAGTTTATATCAAAAATTTTGCTGGGTCAAGTTATCGTGAGTGCATTGTATGGACAAATTGAATTTCAGGTTAGGAATCAGCACCCCATAAAATCTATATTTTTATAAAATCGAAATCGAGAACTCTTTTCTACAAGGGTTTTCTTTGGAGGCTTTTTTATAATATGACTTTGAAATGACCCCAAGTGTGGGTTAGGTTGGTTCTGTTTGTGGCAGCATCGACTTTTAGTTTTTTTGCATTTTTGTCAAACAAAAACCTGAAAAATGGCCTTATTGACCCTCCATCTGCGTTGTATATTTTTATAATTTAAGCGCATTTTTAGTTATTCAAAAGCAGTTTAAATGGTTTTGATATTTATTTTGATGTCGTTAATTTACGATATTTTAAATAGTCATTGTTGAAGAAATTTTCGATGACTTCTGTGCATAAAAGTATTTACATGCAGAATTTACGTGCTTAAGTTGAGTATCGTAAATTTACGATATTATAAATAGTCATTGTTTTAGAAGATTTGGAAGCATAATAGTACTTATATGGTGAATTTAAGTGACTTATTTTGATATCGTAAATTTACGATACTTGGTCAATCATTGTTTTAGCAAAATTGAAAGACTTTTAAGCACAAAACTGTTTAAAATAATAATTTATGTGATTATGTGATACAGTTTTTTGGCATAATAAAACATTATTTTATATCTTTGGAATAGTTTTAATGTATTTTTGAATTGATTTGCTTTAAAAAGATTTACAAATTTTCCATACTAGTATTTTGAAATGTTTAAAGGCTAGTATTTATAAATATTTATATTGATTTACTTTTTATTTTTGAATAATTTAATGGTTATGAATTTTGTTACAAGATTATAAATTTTATTAAATAATTAAGCTTTTTTGTTTCTAAAATCTTGCAAAAATTCGTTGGTAAGCTACATGTTAAGCTACGTAAATTAACGAAATTCACTATTTTTTTTATTTAAAGCCATTTTTTTGTTATTTTTACAGTTTTTAGCTTAATTTAATAATATCTTAAATTAACGCGATTCTTAAAATTTATTGTAATCAGTGGTCAACTCAGTTTTCAATAAAGTGGAAGTTTATTTAAATTTTATATCGCTTATAAGCATGTTTTATGAATTTTGTTTCATTCATGTTGTTGTAAAATTCAAGTTAAGTATCGTAAGTTTAGGAAATATACTGTTTTTGTGCTTCAAATTTTTGTTTAAGTTCATTTTTACAGTTTTTAGCATAATTTAATAATATCGTAAATTTACGTGATTTTATAAATTTCTTCTAATCAGCGGTCAATTCAGTTTTCCATGAAATTTGAGGTTTATTTTAATTTAATATCGTTTATAAGCATGCTTTTATGAATTTTGTTTCATTCAAGTTGTTATAAAATTCAAGTAAAGCATCGTAAATTTAGGCAATTCACTGTTTTTTTTTTTTTTTTTTTTGTTTCAAATGTTTATTTTAGTTCGTTTATAAAGTTTTAAGCTAAATTTAATAATATTGTAAATTAACGTGATTCTTGAATTTTTTAAAAATAAGCCATGCTAAAATTTGTTTCATTTAATTTGAGGTTTAATGAATTTTTGTATCGATTTTATTTTATATCGATGTTATTAAAATGCTTTTCTGACTTTTTATTTTGTTGTAAATTTCAATTTAAGCATCGTAAATTTACGCCATTTACCGAAGTAGTCTTTGAAATATTTGTTTAAGTTCATTTTAATAGTTTTTAGCTTAATTTAAAAATATCGTAAATTTACGAGATTTTTTAAATTTGTTATTATCAGCCACACATTAAATTTTCTTATTTAATTTTATGTTTATTTAAATTTTATATCGCTTACTCACAGCTTTTCTGAATTTTTTTGAAAAGTAATGGAGATTTTATGCTTTTGTGTTAGACGTTTGCATAGTAGAGCATAAAAATGCAACCCCAAAAAACATCTTAAGTTTGTTTTAAAAAAAAACTTTTATCGTTAAAACCTAGAAAGCCAAAAGTTCATAAGTGCTCATTGAACTTTTATTTTTATATGCTTTGATTGTAAATCATTCAAAGTTTCTATTTAATTTTAACGTACTTAAAATTAAAAGAGTTGAGAAAAAGATTGTCTCTATAATGTTATAAGAATATCTCATTTCTAGAGATAATTTTTAGTTCAAAGTTATCGGAAATTATTTTTTTTTTATTTTTATTATTGAAGTTATTGCCTTATTTATTATTGAACTTATTGCCTTTTTCAAAAAAATTGCCTATTCTCTTATACAAAATTATCGTAAACCAATACTAGCTAGCTAAATGATCACACGCGCTCTTTTGACTCTATCTGCCGATCACTTCGATCATTTGGCTCTGCCACAATAAATTGCTCGTATGGGCTGTATTAAGCTTAAGCCGATCATCAACTGCAAAAGCTGTTAATTTTTTAACCACTCAGATCAACTGATCTTCGACGCATTTTAAAACTACGCAGAATTTTTGGTGGTATTTTTAGCGATCACTACTTCTTTTTTTCCACCAGCAAGCATTCATTCAATTATGCGTGATACAAGAAAATATAAAAAAAAAACCGCAAAGTACGACGTCGTTTTTCATTCATGATTTAAACCAGTCGGCTTAAATAATGCTCGCTCTCACTCATACACTCTGATATGACGATTGTCACTCGTTCGTAGTCAACATTCATTCATACAAAAAGATTCATTCTTTAAACACACACATTTTTCATTCATTCATAAAAATGTTGCGGAACGCGTAGATCAAGTTTTTGTTGTTGGTTTTTTTTTCTCTCTCTGCAATTGACTGTTTATCTGTATATCCAAAGCAGACAGATGGACGGACAGAAAGAGACAGACACACATACAAGTACGTGAAATATAGTAACTCGTGGCTTTAGCCATAACTTCAGTTGTTTTAAGTTATTTTTTTCTTATATCTGTTGTCTGTTGTTTTTTGTGGTTGTTGTTTAAATTGTAATTTTTTAAAATATTCGCAGAATGCTGATTTTTACTACAAACATGAACGACATGATTTCATGCAATCGTGCATTCGTTGTAATCCAATTGTTGTTTTTACTAACTTAAGCAGCTAGTAGCTTGGCTATTATAAGAAGCTGTAGTTGTATCTATGAGTTACAAGTTAGCTGGTTATTGCAATGTTGTGGTTATAAGGCTATAACAACAACAATACTAACACTAGCAACAACAACAATAACCGCAAAAAAAAAACTGGTACTAGTTCCGATTCGATCGCAGTGCGGCTTAGCATGTAGCGATCGTGGTTAGTATGAATGAATTGCTTTTTTCCGTTGAGGATGTGGCGAACGTTTTTGTTCGCTCGTTCGTTCGTTCGTTCGTACGTTCATTAATTGCAACGCTCAACGAGCAAATGTTGTTGTTTTTGTTTTTATTATTATTTTGTTGTTATATTCTGTCGCACGAAGCCAAGAAGAAATATGCAGAAAATGGAAGAGGATCATTATGGAGCACGAGCAACCAGTTTTTATTTTCCATTTTTGTGTCTCTTTTTTTATGAATGAAATCGTGCTTTTCTTCTTCATCAACTTCTTCTGTTGGCCGGATAAAAACAAAAAAAAAAAAAAAACAACAAAAGTTGTTAGCAGCGGCAAACTAAAGCAAGTCAGTCCAAACAAAAAAGTCGTTAAGAAATTTCCGTTAAGAAGCGAACACAAAAAAAAAAACAACAAAGAATGTGAAAAAAATTTAAGAATATTAAAAGAAAACAAAAAAATTCAAAATACAACTCGATTGAACTGTGATTTGTAACATGCTTTTAAAGAGGTTTTCGGCTATGAGTGCTTTAAATAGCTTTGAAGGTATTTAGGACAAGCTGAAAAAAATTCAATTCAGCATCACTCAATTGAAAGATTAAAAAACTGTTAATAGTGCATAAGTTTAATATTTTTTGACTGGTTATTTTGCGTTGCATAAGACTTGAATTTTCTTGCTTTAACTTAATTGTTGCTTTAAAAAGCTCTGAATACTTAAAAAGGCTTAATTGTTTTTCTTATTTATCATTTGCAATGATGCTTTAAACATAGGGCAGTGTCGGCCAAACTCTATAAAAGCCCACTTTTTATAAATGTTTTAAAGCTTATTTAAAGCTTTTGTTCTGCAAAATTAAAGCACACGTCATTCGCAGCAACAAAATAACACAGCTTTTTTTTATATGAGTAGTTTATGAACATTAAAGCAGTAGATAGATCAGCAGTGAGTGAATGCATACGCTAAGAGCTTTAAGAAACAAAAGCACAAACACCAGCGGCCAAAGACGAAGATCGTCAGGCATTAAGACTAAGGTTGCGGTTATAGTGAGCGCCGAGTCAGACAGGCAGGCAGGCAGGCAATGTGAACAAGCGAGATAGATAGCTATCTGCATCTCGTTTTTCAACACAGATTTTAGCCTGCCTGCCTGCCTGCCTGTCTGAATCGCGTTCACTATAATCGCAGCCTAAGCCTAAAGCTTGTAAAAATGTGTTGAAAGCTTTGAAGCATTTTTCAGATGTTTGCTCCTTTAATGGAATTTAAGTCAATGATTCGGAAAAGTTAAAGTTATAAAAAAGCTATAAAAAAGCTCAAAATTTGTGTAACTAAATTGAGTTTTGAAAAATTGCTTGCCTAAAAGTATTCGACTGACTGTAGTACTTATATGCATTTAATGCTAAAGTTGTACAAATTGCCTAAAGAGCTTGAGTATTTATCAAAAGCTTTTGAGCTTTTTATTATTAACTTAGCTAAGTCTTAATTTAAAAGAAAATCTAAAATATTTTCTTAATGAAAGAGTTCATGGAGGGTTTGAGAAAAGCTGAAAATATTTGCAAAGTCTTAAAAGCTCAATTAAAAGCTTCGAGCGAAATGTTTAAGCTTTTAAAAGTTTAAACAAGGTTATATAAATGATTTTTGTGAGCCTCTGTATAAAAGATGCATTTAAATTTTGAACTCAAGTTGTTAAAAAATTGCTTAAAAAGTTTTAATGCTTATCAAAAGTTTAAAAGTTTTTCGTAATTGTCCTTTGCTAAGTCTAAATTCGAAAGAAAATCTAAAATATTTTCTAAATGAAAAATTTTAAAGAAATATTAAGAAGAGCTTAAAATATTTGGAAGCCTTAAAAGCTCAATTCAAAGTTTTAAGCGAAATTTGCAAGCTTTTAAGTGATTTTATAAGTTTATATAAGTGATTTTTGTGGGTTCATATATGATTTATGTGCTTATATTTTATACTCAAATTGTAAAAACTGCCTAAAAAGCTTTTATGCTTAACACAAGTTGAAAAGCTTTTTGTAATTGGCTTTGCGTAATCTTATTTTGAAAGAAAATTTTCAATATTTTCTAAATGAATAAGTTTATAGAAGCCTTAATAGAAGCTGTAAATATTTTAAAAGTATAAAAAGTTCAATTAAAAGTTTTAAGTGATATGTGCAAGCTTTTAAAAGCTTAAACTAGTTTACATAAGTGATTCTTGTGAGTCTTTATATGATATTAGCATCTACATTTGCTACTCATGTTAAAAAATGACCAAAAAAGCTTAAAGCTTAAAGCTTTTCTTAATTGACTTTGCTTAGTCTGAATTTAAAAGAAAATCTAAAAAATTTTCTAAATTAAAATCTTTAATGATATGTTAAGAGAACCTCACAATATGTTAAGAGCCTTAGAAGCTCAGTTGAAAGCTTTGAGCAAAATTTGGAAGATCTTAATATCATAAACTAGCTTAAAGATGTGATTCTTGTGAGCCTTTAAAAGATATTTGTAACTATATTTGATACTCAAGTTAAAAAAAAGTACAAAAAGCTTTAATATTTATCAAAAATTTTAAAGCTTTCCGTAATTTAGATTGCTTAGTCTTTATTTAAAAGAATATCTTGTATATTTTTTAATGAAACGATAGATGGAAGATTTCAGAGAAACTTGTAATATTCAAAAAAATCTTCAAAGCTCTTTTAAAAGCTTTGAGCAGAATTTGCAAGCTTTTAAAAGTATATAGTAGCTATATAAGTGATTCTTGTGAGCCTATATATGAGAGTTGTACTTATATTTGATACTTAAGTTGAAGGAAATTGCCCGAAAAGCTTAAATATTTATAAACAGCTTCAAAACTTTTGGTTATTGCTTCAGAAAGTTTTAATTTCAAGGAAAATCTGAAATATTTTCTTAATTAAATGACTGCACTAAAAGTCTTAAAAAGCTTCCCATAACGTCTTAAAATGTCTAGAAAGCTCTGAAATAATTTAAGTAAACTTGAAATATTAACAATGAATTTTGAAACATATATACGGTAGATTTGCGTAGTTTTGTTTAAAATTTCACATTAATATGGACAAATAGTTGAAGAAGCTTTAAAAAAAGCAACAAAAAGTTCAGCAAAAATAGTTTGCTAAGGTCTTATTTAAAAGCTTTCGAGTTATTCATCGATCTGAAGTTCAATAAAAATATAACTTCAACACATTTAGAGAGTTTAAAATTTTCGAGTTTTAGTTTTTCAAGAGAGTCTTAAGGCATTCATAGAGAGGCTTTTTTTAAGTAATTGAGCTGAAGACGCCTACTTATATCACTAAAGCTCGATTGAAATGTAATTTTGGAGCTAACAAACTCTAAGAATAATTCCTAAAATTGAGAAATAAAATGAGGTAAAAGTCTACAAGCTATATAAAAGCTTACCACAACACTTTGTCAAAGCTCTTCAGCTGCATTGAAATATTTTATAATAAATTAATAATAAGAAAACTTTTAAGAACTTGCATAAATACAAGTATATTTAAAAGCTTTACAACGTGGTGAATGCTGAATACTACCTCAAGTCTTCGCTGTAAAGCAGTAACGGGCATTCTGCCTCTCATGAGCAAACAGCTGCCTTTGCTAAGCTGTTAAAGCTTTCAGTTGCTTGTGTAACCTCGAGCAGTAAGGTTGCTGTTCATCTGCATTACCTTGTTTTTAATTTAATAAATAAAAAAAAGCTTTGAAATGCCACTTCAAACTTTTTGCAGTGCAAAGCTTTAAAGCTTGCAAATATTTTTTTTTTTCATCAAATTATTAAAAATTTGTTGAATTCTTTTGGTCTGAGAAGTAAATTTAGTACAAAAGTTTTCAAAGCTCTTTTTAAGGGTACATCAGTTCTTATGATCGGTCATAAAATATATAAATTATGGGAAAAAAATACCATTTCAGCGGTTTTGTGTGGTTTTTATATGTATGAAGTTATCTGGAGGACAAGGGTTTAAGGGTGTCATGAGGACAAAAAAAGGACACTATTGCGCCGGGTTGATCTTCATACAACAAAAAAAATTTTGTTTTGATAAACTCGGTCTAAAATGAATTATTTGAAGAAAGTTACTTGCGGAAAAAAAATCAAATTTTTTCTATGGGAAAGTTTTTTGTTTTTTAGACTTTTTTTTCTGATAGTAATTATTGCTGGAAATTAATAATTGGTTTTTACCAATTCGGAAAAATACTTGCCTATACAGCAGTGATGATATCGGATCATTTTCGAAAGTACTTTTTACAAAGGCAAATAGTACTTTTTTATTGTTTAGGGTACTTTTTATTAAGTAATGATATGTGAATAAATACATACATTAAAACCAATACTTTTTTAAATTTTATTAATTTTATCACATAAAGGAAATAGTAGTACTGAAGAAGATCTTACGAAGATTTGCGAATTTTAATGAAAATTTTTGATTTTTTCTTTTAAAAGTTCTTGTTCTGGGAATATTTCTAAAATCAACGGCAAATAAAACGTGACTGGTCGAGAATTTTGGCAATAAGTTTATGACTTCATTTTCAAAAATGATTTTTTTTAATTCTTGACAAAATTTCAAGTAAAGTTCTTTAATATACCAGAGTACTTTTTTCGGCAAGAAGGTACTCGGGTACTTTTGTAGAGTCAATAGTACTCAAAAAACTACTATTCCACTCAAAATATCATCCCTGCTATACAGTGTTTTTTTTTTTTTTTTGCTCAAAAAGGCACTTTTTTCTTATTTTTCGGAAAATAAAAAAAACTTTTTTTAGAAAATCTTCTAAGCTTTACAGTTATTATACAAACTTTTAAAGCTATTATAGTATAACGGTGCGGAGAATAGTCATACAGCTGTTCTTCGTCTACGCATTTCCTATTTTAAAACTTCAAACTGGTTTAAAAAAAATTTACCTATAAATTGTGTTAAGTTGTTGTTTATTCATTTAAATTTAAATCATAATTTCATAGGAGAAATTTAAGAAAATTAACTCATATCAGCTGCATAAACATAATATTTAAAATTTTCCCACGCCATTATTTCAACAACTCGCCCCACTGTGGCGCACCGGCTGCACACAATCGACGATCTGCCATAGAACCATCCCAATAGGCAATTAAACCAGCGCTCTTCAAACGAAGGCATGCATTGACTGCTACTTTTGAAGACTAAACACATCCGTTCCTCGCTGCTCTTATGAGCACTTCTTGAAGGCCTGCCTTTTCTGCACAAAAGGCAGCACAACAAATTTGTTTTCCCTACAAAGACTGACTTTTCATATACTTCAGGGCAACTTTTTCGTTAAAAGTTAGAATATATATCACTTAAAAAATATGACGCAATAATGGCCCTTCTTACTGCTATATTAAAGATTATAGATTGAAATTAATCTAACTTAAAAAAACATAGGAGAGAAGATAAAATCATAGAATATATAAATAAATAGAAAAAGGTGTAAAAGAAAAAAATATTTTTTCAACACTTTTTGTTTACCCCTACTTTTAGCCATTCCAAAGGAGTGCTTCTATCAGGCCTCTTTTGAGCTATCGGAGCGGAAGGCCTGCAAAATTTTCCCACTTCATATAAAAAAGAAAGTGTAATTGTATATGAGTGCGGCAGTACTACAAAATCCACAGGAAGGCCTGCTAGCAGCGATGTCATTGTCTACTGGGATGCATATCAATAACCTGCATTCACATGCAAGAAATACAATGAAATCTATTCTAAATTTAAATGAAAACCGGAACTAGACAGGCGCACAAAACAACAACAACAATATACATCAGACAGATGCTGCTGCTGCTGCTGCACCACCATTGAGACGAACAAATAGCTAGACAAAAATATGACACTGACGATCGTCTGTTGGCTGGCATCAGCTAGATTCCACTAAAGATAATCGATTAACAAAAGAAATGAGAAAAGCAACAGCAAAGAAACACATAAATCGAAGCAACAATGCAGCAAATCGGGGGCGTTGATGCACAAAGTGATCTGGGTCTGCGAGTCTGGTTGCTGCACAAGTAATATTCTACCAGAACAACAGCTAGCATGATGTTGATGATGATGCTGATGATGCACTTGCAACTCATATCTCGGCTGTTTCATTTGAATTTCAACAAAAAAAAAAAAAACTATTCTTACCTGCAGCGGCTTTGCTTGTTCCACGAAGAGACTGTTCCAGACAGATATTTATGCAATCGCAGTCGAGCCGTGCCATGTGTGCGGAGGATGTTAAAACGAGCCCGAAAGGTCAAATGAAAATAAATTACAAAAACAATTGCTACAAAAAACAACCATTAGTTCTTGTAGTGAGAAATAAAAAACACAAAGATATAATAAAGCAAAGAAAAGAAAAGGTTCAAAAACGCATTACTTTAAGTTGTTCCGGAAGTAGCGGAAGTACGTCTAACATTAATGGATTATCTGTAAGGAGGTGACTTTGACTGCGACTGCGACTGCAGTGAGTGGCACCAAAAACTGGCGTGCTGCACTTTTCTTTTTCTCACTCTTGCTACTGCACTGTCGCCTGCACATCTTTTCACTCAACCGCTTGTGCTGTTTGAGTTCTAGCCGGAATTGCGGAAGTAATCATCAAGAAATGCTGTTCCGATTTGGTGTTTTTTTTTTCTTATTTCTTTTCATTTTCAAGAAAAATTGCTTTTCTTTAAAAAAAAAAAACAGATATGTTATTTTTCTCTCTTATTCTCACTTTTGTGTTTGTTTGACCCTTTTTATGATGTTTCCACTGTTTATTTTCTTTTATTTATTTTTCACATAGTCGTGAGAAATTCATGTGCCAGTCGCACTTATGGCAGCATCCGCGCGCCGGAAGTGGTTGGAAATTTTTTTTTTAGAAAATTTTGTGAAATCTATTAAAACGTCGTTGAATGTGGAAATTGAAATTATATAGATAAAAAGAACTTTTGCGTTTATTTGCTTGCTCTTTTTCATATCAAATGGCGTTTAAAGCAATGATAGCCAACTTATCACTGAAGAGTTTCAAACATGTCTTAAAACAGCAATAAGAGGAATCAGCAATTATCCAAAAACACTTCTAATTATTTGAGTTAGTATGAAATATTATCATTACAAAAATTAACATCTCTAAACATAGTTTTAAGATTATGCTATTAGCTCGGTTTTGGAGCAAAATTACATTAAATTTCTTCAGGAAAATAAGGTTTCTGATGCAAGTAGCATTTTATATGTTTAAAAATATTACTACATACTAGTTAACCTGTTGCCCGAATTCGAGCAATTCAATAAAAATTAAATGAAAGAAACATTATAGATGTTTAATATATGATATTCTATTCAAGAAGCTATTATACTCAATAACGATATATTCAGTCTCAATAATAATATATAAAAGATCACAATCTGAATGCTTTGACTTAAAACGTATGATCTGACACTAAGTTTTTAAATTTAGCTGTCAAAATACGAAGACTTACATTAATATTACTTCTAAGATAATCATTATAACTATTCAAAAAATCGCTGCTTAACTTTTCAAGCTATAAAACATAACTAATTTCAATAAAAACGAAATAAAAAATTAATTTAAGAAATAAATTAATAATAAGATATAATTCAAAACTTGATAAAAAATACTTCCAGAATACCTACAACATCAATTAATAACACATTTTGATGAAAAAACGCAAAAAAAAACAAAACAAAAATTTTTTTTGAAAACAGTTAAAATTTGACTGAGTTGTTTGCTCGGAAAGTGGAACTTTTGATTTTGGAACTGCATTTTTCGGACAATTGACATTTGAGGAATGCATAAAAGATAATGTTGGTGAAAAATTTTTAGTTTTGAAAAAAAATTAAAATTCGACCAATTCATAAGCTCTTCTCCAACTAAATTTCAAATCGATTAAATAGCGGATTTTTGTACAAAAATTTTATTTCTGTTTTAAAAGGTTGGGAACCCCCTGAAGCGAAATCACAATTTTTAAAAATGGTTTGCACATCTACAGCCTAAACCTGATTTAATGACATCTGAATCGATAAAATTGGCCCATTGGTCTGGGAGGAATTGAAGTCAGAAAAAAAACCTAAGCCTATTAATTATATAGATAAGCAGGATGATTAAAACCGATTCGTGGCTATAACTTTGAATTGGTTTTAGCTATAATGCAATTTTTTTTTCAAATATATTGTTTTTGAAGCTTGTTGAAGATTTAAAATATATAAGAACATTTAAAAAAAAAAAAATTTCGAGCAAAAAACCAAAGGGGGTAGCATTGTTTTTTCGATGACACATAGTATTTATTAATTTTTCTGTCAAACAAAAACAAATTCGTCTTAAATAAACTACATACAATGAAAGAAAATAAAAAATGCAAATTTTAAATTTTTTTTATTTTTACAACAAAAACAATTTTTAATATATTTCTTCAGAAAACATTCATTTTATTGGACTCTTTTTAAAGGCAATGATTAAAATATAAATAATAAAGTAACGGTAAAAACTTTGTAATTATTTTAAAGCCAATTAATTGAATTTAAATACAAAAAAGAAATAAATGACGTTTTTTAAAAGGTGGCAGAGATATTCGCTTCCAAATATAGTACTTTAAATTTCAGGCAGTTTTTTTCTCTGCCTTGGCGTTTGATAAAAATACACGTTAAACAACTAAAGACAATATTAAGAAAATTCATTAAAAATACATTTGGCAAGATAATTACCGTAATTGCAAACACATTTAACAGAAAATTAAACAAACATTTAGAAAAACAAAAAAAAAAATTTAAAACCGTTAAAATTTGACTGAATTGTTTGCTCGGAAAGTGGAACTTTTGATTTTGGAACTGCATTTTTCGGACAATTGACATTTGAGGAATGCATAAAAGATAATTTTGGTGAAAAATTTTTAGTTTTGAAAAAAATTAAAATTCGATCAATTAATAAGCTCTTCTCAAACTAAATTTCAAATCGATTAAATAGCGGATTTTTGTACAAAAATTTTATTTCTTTTTTAAAAGGTTGGGAACCCCCTGAAGCGAAATCGCAATTTTTAAAAGTGGTTTGCTCATCTACAGCCTAAATCTAATTTAATGACATCTGAGTCATTAATATCGGTCCATTGGTCTGGGAGGAGTTGAAGTCACAAAAAAAAACCTTAGCCTATTAATTATTTAGATATAAGTATCGATTTTCAACTAAGAATACACTTACTTTACTTTTCTGATTTTTGATTGTTAGGAAACTAAGGTAACGAGTGAAATGGCTGACATAATTCCATAAAATTTGGAAGGAATTTGGACTTATTTTCATAAAGAAATATTTCAATTCCATAAAATTTTTAAGGAATTTGGACTTCTTTTTATAAAGAAATATTTCAATTCCTCTATAATGTCACAAGCTCAAGTAAAAAAATTGAGTTTATATCATTATATAAG
This sequence comes from Tetanocera ferruginea, assembly GCA_958299015.1. Taxonomy (NCBI): domain Eukaryota; kingdom Metazoa; phylum Arthropoda; class Insecta; order Diptera; family Sciomyzidae; genus Tetanocera; species Tetanocera ferruginea. The sequence continues at coordinate 94,596,053 of OY282644.1, read as the reverse complement.
GCGTGAAGTAGTCCCAACATGTACAAATTATATGATATCAATGATATGAAGATGAGAAAATATGGGTATATATTGAAATCTTAAACCTCTTAGTACCAATGTGTTCTTTCCGATGATTTTTTTTAATGAAAATAGTTACTTTGTATTCTCTTACTCTTCTTGATTCTAAAAATGAAGTGCCCTATTTTCAGAAGTTGAAGAATTGTCATGGAATGTGGGTACGGATCAAGGTTGATTTATTTAAGGTTGCGTACATTTTTTGACGCATCCTTATTTTATGTAAACAAAAATATTTTGACGTTTGCAGAGTTGGGTTTTGTGCTGCTCGTGGAAAAAAAAGTATTTTTCAGGGTTTTGTGCAGTTTTCTGTTTTATTGTGTACACACTAAGTCAAGATGTGTTAAAATTTTGATTTTTGTCAAAATTGGAAGTAAAAGTGGTTTTTACGATCACCGTTGTCCAATGCAATGAACGTTTCGAATATGAAAATATTTATTTGGTCTGCCTTTCTTGATTTTCTTAATATATATTTATTTCATTAAACCTTTTTTAGGGCATAGTACTGAAATCCTCCAATCCAAACTAAAATTATGGGGGTAGATCAAACTCAATGACTTAATTTTATCAGGATATCCGAATAAAAAAAAAACCAATTAAAGTACTAAAAAAAAATTTTAGTATTCTATTTACCAAATAGTACTACAAAAAACTACCAATAGTATTATATTCAGGCAACCGTGTCAGTTCTTTACTCAAATGACTACGCTCTTTTGCTATCATTTCAAAATAAGGGTGCCTAAATGAGAAAACGTCAAAAATGTATGCAACCTTATATAAATAAGCCTTGGGTACGGATAAGAATCTATCATGGGACATTTTGTCATCATTTATCTTAGGCGAATATGAAGTGATATTTAAAAAAAAATGTGTGAAAGATAATGTTTGTAATAAGTTAGGTTGGCATCTATGACAATTGCTTATCTCTTGATGACAATAGAAACTATAATAATAGAGAGTAAATAGTCTGTGCGCCCGGCCATCACCTATGAGTGATACTGACAAATGAAATGAGATGACAATTAGGGCCGTCAAAAAATTTCTTGTCAAACTTGTCAACCGCAGAAAAGCTCAATCAATGACCTTTCAGTACTTCTTTCTTCAGGAGTCTTTCCTGTCCAAACTTTTTTTTTGTAGTGTTTTACGGTTGTATACGACGCGGGAAAAAGTCTACAAAAAATAGGTTCAAGATCGCTGTAGGGAATCTGGAGTTCATTTCGAAAGAACTTTGCTGCAAACAATCTGAATCCGAGGTCATTGAGATTTTGGGATATCTTCACAAGATTTTGTAATATTTGGAGAAAATAAGTCAGCCGGACACCGACTCAAAAGTTAGAGGAACTCTTAAAAACAAATTTCTGTATAATTTTTGTTTTTGCAGATGTAAACCACATCATATCGATGGAAAGAAGAGCTCAATATTTTTTCAATCTCTATATAAAAAAGCGTAGGGGAAACAGTTAACAACCATTTTCTCCCGTGTTTCTCAACCGATTTTGATGATTTTTTTTTTTCTAAATGAATCAGGGGGCAAAGAAGAAGTTCACGGACTTTTTTAAAAGATTTAAAACAAAAGACAAATTTTTATAATTAAAATCTGTTTTTGCCATTAATTTTGTATTCAATCAACAGAGATTCTATGTAAATAGGTCGAATTCCCGCCACTGTCGAATTCTAGTAAGCTTAAATGCATGTGACTACCTGAAATAGACATATTTTATAGATGTTTAAAAAAACATAATTTTGTAAATGACCAAATATCGATTTTTGAGTTATCAAAAGAGTTTGTAAAGACAACAAATTTCAAATTTTTTTTTCGCCAATATTTGTGTTTTGTCAAAATCTTTACTTCTTTACTTATCTTGAGAATGCATTCTGAAGAAAACAAAGTTATAGTCAGCAACTTGATATTTTGGACAAAAAAAGGGTTCAAAAAAGTAAAGCAAACCGTCTTTTGTGAGCGCACATTATTATGAGTATGAAAAGAATCTTATTTATGAATCTTTTATGAGCGCACATAATTTTGAGTTCGAAAAGATTCTTATTTATGAACGCACATAATAATAAGTTCGAAACGGCTCTTATTTATGAACCTTTCATGAGCGCACATAAAAAAAACTCAGAAAAAGTTCATATTTATGATGGTGTTTGGAGTGTTCATAATTATCACTCAGGCACACCAATATAGTTCAGACCAGTTTTCACGATAAACAGCTTTGTTTAATACAAAAAGGGTCTTTTATTTTTGTTTTCTTAAGAATTAAAAATTAAGACTCTAAAATATGACTCTTTATGACGAAAACATTAACAATTCTGACTCTTAAAAAACGCATATTTCGGATTCTTATAACAGTCATATTTCGGACTCTGATCTGTGTGCTAGACATGGGTAACGCAGCGTTGCGTTGCGTTATTGAGTTGAAGCATTTTAATGCGTTACTGCGTTGATACACTTCTTTTAAAAAAAGTAACGCAATAGCGCATTAATACAAATGCAACACTCAAAGTAAAGCCAACAGCAAGAAAAACATTGAAAGTAAATGTACAAGTTGTACGGTTCATCGAGCACAGTTGGAAAAAACAGAAAGTTGAATCAAACAAAATAAATTATGCTTGTATTATATAGAAAAGAGGTTGCGGGGAAGATGCTGTTAAGCATGAATTCTTGGAGCATGTCTGATTGAATGATGCTTGAGCACACATGTGTGAGTTTATTTCAAATTGAACATGTTCGATTTCAAAAGCAAAAGCAAACTTAAATCGAACTTCAAACTTGTTTTGCCCACTAGAAATGTTTATGTATCTGTTTGAAAGCTCGATTTAATGATAAAAAACACAACCATCTGCTTACTTGCTGGAATTTTGGGTTTTTTAATTGTTGGTGGATACTGAAATCTGCACTTTATTTAATTAACTTTTATACTAGCTACTATTTATTATATTCTTATAAATGAATATAGCCATAACAATTAACATTGCAAAGGATTTTGATGTTTTTTACTTTATATGTATGTACTGAGAGACTTTCTGTGCTGATACGAGTCTTGTTGATACAGATACCATAATATTTTGAACAGCGGCATGACGCAATTGCGTTAACGCATTTCGCTGATACAGTTTACTGCGCTTGAGTTAGTGTATCAGCGCTGCAATTTTTACTGCGTTACCCATGTCTACTGTGTGCCCTTCCAAGACTCTTAAAGGACTCATTATATGTGTTTATTATGAGTCATTAAAGCATCATAACTTTTGTTTTTAAACAGTCATATAAGACTCTAAAATATGACTCTTATAAGACTCTAAAAACACTTATAGTTCTGATTCTTAAAACACATATATTTTAGACTCTTACAAGAGTGATATTTCGGACTTGGATCTGTGTGCCCTTCCAACACGCTCTTATCGGAGTCTTTTATAAGCTTACTAGCAATACCTGGCGCGCGTTGCTACGCCTTAGATAAACACATGTACTTCATATGAAAAGTGGTAGCACTGCTCAAGAGGCCAAACTGAGAGCAACTCCCCACACAACATGGCATACCTGCTGTGTTGAGAGTTACTCTCACAGCAAGAGCTTAAGCATTGGTTTTCTACTATTTGTTGTGCTGTTTGTACAGCATTAGCATGGATTTAAATACATGAATTTTTAAATAATTAAAGCAAAAGTTTTGTAAAAAAACGTAGTACTCTATAGTAATTTCGCTTATCATAGCAATTGAATAGTGAAAAAATTATAAAAATAGGTTCAGCGGTTATTGAAAACACTCGTCACCAAGTACGCAGCTAGTCTCTTTTTATATAATAGGTTAGATTATGAGCGCTTTGAATCATAAATATGAGTCTTAAAAGAGTCATAAAAGACTCATAATGTTTTCAGGGATATCCTCATTTAAATGAAATGAAGTATTTTTGTGGAAAACATGTTTTAGCATGTGCATTTCGTATTTGTCAGATAAATATATATCATGGTTGTATTTATTATAATATGTTTGTAACAAGCTTGTTTATATGGCATTGTTAACTTTCTGATGTTTGCCATTGTCTGCTGAGAGATGACGGTCGATCATAAAAATATATTTATAAAGCAAAAACTTTCTGTGTCAGATGGTGATTCGAACTTGGGTTTGCCGGGATTCGTTCACTGTTTCTGGTAAATATTTTTTTTCTGCGTTTAACTCCATAAAGTCTGTTAATGGTGTGCCACAGGGAAGTGGGCTGGCCCTCTTTTATTTTCAATTTATTTTATCGATGTGGAGAACTTTGGCTAGACTGGCTAACTGTATATGTACATTAAGGCATCTCACGCTCCATAACACAAAAAAACGTTGTTCCGCACAGTTGCTCAAAATAATCCTTAGTTTATGTTATAATGATTCCCCATATATTTCAACTCTAGCGATAGCCATGCGTAAGCTGTAATGATTTGAAATAACCTCTGAAAATTGTGTTTTTTTTTTAAATATTGGCTGCTGTGACTATTTTTGGATTTAGTTTTTTTTTTGTGACTGGATTTTCATGACTATTTTTATATTTTTAATTATCTTTTATATTTTCACTTAAATTCAAATATTTTCATTACTTTCAATGCGGTACTGGTTTAAAAGATACCGTATTAAAGGTGTTTCCTAATTTGATAACCATCAAAAGTAATAAAGCAAAAGCAGAATTGCTAAAATTGATAACCATCAAAAGTAATATATTTAAAAAATCATGTATTGCAACATTTAAAAAACAGACAAAAACGAAAAAGCCGTATTAAAAATAATTAAGTTATTTAATAACAAAAGAAAAAAATTTAAAAGTTCAAGAAAGTCCGCATTATTTTTGGCCCTTCCAAAAAAATTTCAAGTTTTTTGATGCAGATTTTTCAGGTCATTTAGATCTTGCAGATTAAAGTATTTTTAATTTTATTTTTTCGCTCACACAAAAAAATCATGTTTCGGTTTTTAATTTTTTTGTTATATATAAAAATTATTTTCTGATTTTTATTTTGTTGCTTAAAATTTTTTGATTTTTATTTATTTTTTTTATCAGATATGAAAATCGCTTTTATTATTTTGCTCAAAACTAAAAATTAAAAAACTTTTTTGCTCACACAAAAAATTTTTTTTCAGGGACCGTACCGGTTATGGTTTTTAACAAAAAAAGTCAAATATTAAGTGTTATTTTTTAACTTTTAATTTTTCCGACATATATAAAAGTTATTTTGTACCTTATATTTTTTCGGGCAAACATAACAGTTACTTTTGACTTTTATTTTATCGGTCTAAAATAACAGTTATTTTCTGCCTTTTATTTTTTCCGTTAAAAATATCAGGCAATTTTTGTTGTTTTAAAGGCCATTTTACTGACTAAAAAAACTTTCGATACCATTATTTTGGTCTCATCGGTGACAAGCGGCCTTTCAAAAAACACAGATTGCCTGATATTTTTGACCGAAAAAATAAAAGTCACAAAATAGCTGTTATTTTTGACCGATAAAATAAACGTTAAAGGTAACCATTAGTTTTGTCTCAAAAAAATAACAGTTAATTTTTAACTTTTATAGAATTAGTCGAAAATTTAAAAGGCTCTAAATATTCGTGAAGCTGAGACCATTTGTATCATAATGGAATGTTTGTAAATGTCCTTCGACAATTTTTTCATTGTTACTTTTTCATTCGAAAATTGTTACATAACTTTTATTTTCGGTCCCTGTTTTTTTTTTATTTTTATGTTTTTGTTCAAAAATAAAAATTATTTCCTGATTTTTATTTCTTATTTATTCGCTGATATTATTTAAAATTAAAACTAATATCTTGATTTTTATTTTTTTTATCGGCTATAAAAATTGTTTCTATTTTTATATTTTCTTTACCAACATTATAAGTAAGGAATTTCTTTTAAAATGAAAGTGTAAATGAAAGTCGATTTTTATTTCTGAGAAAAAAAAAATGCAAATCAAAAACTGATTTTTATTACTAAACGATAAATAAAAATCAACATATGAGCTTTATTTCTGACGAAATCATATTTTGAATTTTATTTTTGATTTAAAAAAATTAAAATCAAAAAATATTTTTTTTGATTGATTGAAAATATAAAAATCAAAAATGATTTTTTTTTTGTTTTTTGTGCAAAAAAAAAAACAAAAAATTATTTTTATTTTTGAGTTAAACAAAAAATTATTTTTATTTTTAAGTTAAAATATAAAAAATAAGAAAACGATTTTTGTCTGAGAAAAAAAATTCACAATCATAATATAATAGTTAAATAATTTATTTACTTGTTTTAAAAACTATAATGGTTCCTGATAATTCTAGAAGTGAAAAATTTTAATCTTTTAATACGAAAACTATACTGTTGAGTTGTAATTAAAAAAAAAAATACCACTCAAAATGGAAAAGGTCATACGGAAAATATTATAAATTTATTCAAAAAAACATTTTTTTAAATTTAGACATGAACTGTTAGGAGTAGAGAATGAGCACAAAAAATATCTCTTAAGAAACAAACGCGCAGCATTATTTTTTACTGCATAACAATTATTTTTAGGATCAATATGCATAAAATAACCCTTCCTATGCATTAGCATATTTTCTGAATTTTCATGGCTTTGTCAGAATTTCGTCGTCTTCTCGTGTTAATGCATTTTCAAACACACTCACTTGCGTAGCAGCCCCCTTTTCCAAACACACCTGCCTCAGCTAATGCCACTACAAAAATTACCCTTTACTTTATAAGGATGCGCAGTAGTTTCCCACGCTGCTTGAACAACAAACAACAACCAACCAGCTCAAGTATGTGACAAAGAAATCCTCTTATTATCCTTTCAACAACTAATAAAACTAAATTCATGCATATGTTATGCGTTTCTTACTCAAACTACGGGGCTAGAGGACAAAGCGTTTTTAGAGAGTAAAAAATAATGTCATAAGCAAGATCATCAACAGAAACGATGCCACTAAAAACAACAACAAAGCAAACAAGAACAGGTGTCAGGTGTAGAATAAAAGAAATAAACAATAATAAGAGGGCATGAATATTCAAAAATAATCCTTAGAAAAAGAGAGACACACACACAAAAAAAAAACGCCTGTAAATAGGTCAAAGTTGTGCGCAGCTTCTGATTCAATAATCAAGAGAAAGAATGCAAACAAAAAAAAAATTAATGATTATTTCCGTTTTTGGTTTTTTTATTATTTGTTGTTTGTTATATAAATCAAGCTAGCAGCACTTCCTTAATGCTTATGCGTTTCTCATTTCAACAAAAACAAAAGCCAGGCCAGGCTGGCAGCAGATGCTTTAGCAGCAAACAACGGAAATGTTCCAACCTACAGATCTAGAGAATATCAGAGAAGATCGGAAGTATTTATAAAATAGTTTGTTGTAAATTTATGTTAAAAAAAAAACATAGAATACCTACTAATGACAACAATAATATTACACACACACATATATATATATATATATATATAGCTAGATGTATGGCAAACAACATAAGTACAAATCCGGAAATATATGCTTAGTGCCTGAAAAGGCAGGCTATACAAAAAAAAAATCACTTCCGTTAGGGAAGTCTAGCTTCCGCATAGCGTTTATTTGAATGTTTTTTTTTTAAGAAAAAACAACTTGTTCTATGTTGCCAAAAAAAAACAATATACTAAAATGTTTAACAATAGAGGAAATTCCCTGCATTATCCTTTAAATTCTCAACCACAAATAATTTGGTGTGTTATATTTTGTTGTTATTGCTTTAAACCTGCTGCCTGCATACCGGTTCAAGCTAATCCTTTTGTAGTATTTAGTCCTTTGGCCTGCTGGCGACCTTTACTCTCTGTTGCTCATAATGAACTGCTAGCTACTTCCTAAATCACTTCCGGACTTCCGGTTGTGGTGTTGTTTGTTATTGTTTTTTTTTTTTTTTTTTGTGCTTGTGCTTTGTTTGACTTTGCTTTTGTTTTTTTTATATTTACTGTACCTTTATTTTGTTTGTTTTTGCTTGTCGTCATCGACAATGATGACGAATATTGATGACGACATAACGCTGACTGTGCAGGAACAAAACAAAAGCACAAGGTAGCCGCAGGTGTCGTGCTTATCCTGCTCAGCTCATAGCTGAGCTCGAAACTCAGCATGTTGCTAAGCAGCTTTAAAAAGTGAATTTATATTTTTGTTTTTATATATTTTTTTTTTTTTTTTTTTGGTTAAGAATGAGAAAAACTAAAGAAATATTCGAAGGAATGCTTAAAATATTTTTTGAATGGAATGAAATGGAATATGAAAAATGAAGTTTTGCATCAAAAAACATGCAGGAGTTGAAGGAAACATTTAATTATAACTAAAACGTTTAACAGAAATGCTTCAATTAAGGCAGATGTGTAGTTTAGGCAGGTCTAAGTGTTAATTCAAAACCGCGAAAAACCGAATATATTTTAAAAAAATTAAAAGTTTAATTTTAAACGTTGTTGAAAATGTCTGACTGAGTACAAAAAAATGCTCTCTTCCGATAGCAGTTTAACAATTTTTTTTACATATTTTTTAAAATTTTTGTCTCAATTTTTAAAAAATTTATTTTTATGCTAAATACCGAAAGTGTTTAATTCTGGACGTGAGTCAGAGTTATTGCCCTAAAGCTGCAATAAGGGCACAATTTTGTATCATTAATGGGTCAGAGAGCAAGTCAGGCCCGTAGCCAGAAAATTGTGGGTCGGAAGGCAACCAAAATTTTTTTCGAAATAAGAAAACTGTAAAACAAGAAGAAACTAAAATAAAAAATGGGGATGTTTTGAAAAAAATTGTTTTTTAAAATTTTATTTTATGGGCAAAATAAGCTATTTTTAACAATATCAACAAAATTTTTGTTACAAAATTCATAAAATTATTATAAATTAGCTATTCTAGACCTTACAATTAAATAATCATTAATAAAAAAATATTTTTTGATTAATTTTTTAACATTATTTTTTTGATGTTTCAAAAATTATATTAAATTAAAAAAAAATTTAGTTCAAAACACCTCCCATTTTTATACCCTAAACCTGAAAGGTCAGGGTATATTAATTTTGTGCAAACGTTTGTAACGCATAGAACGAAGCGAGTCCGGTATAGAAAAGTATATATATTCTTGATCAGCGTCACCTCGTGAGTCGAGCTATTCATGTCCGTCCGACCGTCCGTCTGTCCGTCTGTGTGTTGTCCCTATACACAGGATAAGAAGAAGGAGTAGAGATAATTGGATGAAACTTGGTACACATGGTCAGATTCACCCAAGAATCTGCACTATTGAATATTTTTGGAATCCGCCCACGGACACGCCTACCTCCCGTACAACGCAAAAATTGAAAACTGCATAACGCAGCTCATAATAAGCCTACAACAATAAAATATAGTGTGTATATGTTTTATACCAACACAAAGACGTTTTCGAAAAATTGACGTCATCCGCTCACGTACACGCGCACCTCCCATACAACCCAAAAATTTAAAACGCAATAAATAAGCCTGTGTTTAACCTAAAGAGCTTAAATTTGGCACATATGTTTTTTATAACAAAACAAAGATGTTTTTGAAAAATGGACATCATACGCCCACGGACACGCCTACCTCCCATACAACGCGAAAATTGAAAACTGCATAACTCAGCTCATAGTTAACCTACAACAATAAAATTTGATATATATGTGTTTTATAAAATTTTTTTGTTTTTGAAAAGTGGGTTTAGGGTATTTCATAGTCGGCCTAGACCGACTTTAGACTTTCTTTACTTGTTTATTTTAATTTCTTGTAGTTTTATGGTTTCCTAATTTCGAAAAAAATTTGGTTGCCTTCCGACCCACAATTTTCTACTAAAGGGTGATTTTTTAAGAGCTTGATAACTTTTTTTTTTAAAAAAACGCATAAAATTTGCAAAATCTCATCGGTTCTTTATTTGAAACGTTAGATTGGTCCATGACATTTACTTTTTGAAGATAATTTCATTTAAATGTTGACCGCGGCTGCGTCTTAGGTGGTCCATTCGGAAAGTCCAATTTTGGGCAACTTTTTCGAGCATTTCGGCCGGAATAGCCCGAATTTCTTCGGAAATGTTGTCAAATGTTGTGAATCGTGTTGTTGTTGTCAGATGGGGCAAAGTCTACAGAAATAAGCCAGCAACTATTCCAGCTTTGGAAGACAACATTTCCGAAGAAATTCGGGCTATTCCGGCCGAAATGCTCGAAAAAGTTGCCCAAAATTGGACTTTCCGAATGGACCACCTAAGACGCAGCCGCTGTCAACATTTAAATGAAATTATCTTCAAAAAGTAAATGTCATGGACCAATCTAACGTTTCAAATAAAGAACCGATGAGATTTTGCAAATTTTATGCGTTTTTTTTTAAAAAAAAGTTATCAAGCTCTTAAAAAATCACCCTTTACTTACTTAAGGTGGGACATAACATTCGCGCCAGAGTAAACAGACCTTTTTTGAAAAATTCATAACTCAGTCAAAAACAAATAAATTACAAGAAAAAAAATTAAAAAAATATATTTTTCACTCCAACATGTTTTTATAGAGCTGCAAACTGGCGGCAGAGAGAAAACGGGGCTTCGTGGTTGCAGCGCTGGGAGTCGCAAAAAATTGTTCGATCTGGAAAAAAAATGACTTTTTTAAATCTTAACAAAATTGTTAATTGCATGACAGGAACTTTTTTTTAAATTTTTTTTCAATTTTTGGTGATGTTCCAAATTTGAAAGTGTGTTTTTTCGAAAAAAAATATTGACTAAAAATTCATAAAAAATCGCAAAAAATTTAAAAAAAGCTCGTGTCATAGGATAGCGAATCAAGTTTAAAAAAATACAAAAAAAAAAAATATGTCAAAAAATGAACCCGCTAGTGCCGCAACCAGTACGAAAAACCTTGTTTCGAGAAAGTTTGTTGAAAGTTTTAAACGCGCTCAAAGTTTGTGAACAAGAAAAATGCAAAGAAAAATAAAAATGCGCTCTCACTAATCCGGCTGTCACTTTTGAACCCGTAGGAATTTTTCCATGAAATTTTTTTCTTAGAATTTTAAGAATATTTAATAAAATACAAAATTATAAAAAAACGACCAATGTCATGTCCCCCTTAAAGGCAGATGTGTATTCTAGGCAGTACTTAAGGGTTAACTTACAATCGCGAAAAACCGAAAAAATTTCAAAGTTTTTAAAAACCGTTTTTGAAAATGTCTGACTGAGTACAAACGAAGACTATTTTCGATCATACAACAGTTTAAGAATTTTTTTTTAAATTTTTTTCTGAATTTTCATAAATTATTTTTTTTTTTCTCAATACCGGAAGTGTACAATTCTGGACATGCACCTGAATTATGGCCCTAAAGGTTAAATTAAAGGGCAGGAGCGCAAGTGAGTAGGTTAGAATAAAACTAGAAATTGACATGAAAATTATAAAAAAAAAATTCAGTTGTACTACAAAAACATTCAAATAAAGACACATCAATTTAAACTTTCAATGCAATCAACGGTTTCTAATGTAAATAAGCGTCTGAATATCTGAAGAAAAGCGTGTGCGTACATTAAGAATGCAGTCAAAGCACACACACACAAACACACACAAAAACAAGTTAAGATGCGCCACTCCACGCACATTCCATGCCAAGCAAGAGATAGACAGTCAGACAAACAAACACCGGATGTCCGGTTTAGCATAGAAAGCAGCAGCAACAAGAGCACCAACAATAACAACAACAACAACAACAACAACAACAACAACAACAAAAATGTTAAGCAATTTTCTTAAGAATTTGGAGCAACTCTAGCGTAGAGTTGTTAGCAACTTTTTCTCTTATTTTTCTTGCAACACACAATAACAACAAACAACAAAAGCACAACGCCGGACATGAGCTTGAATGGCTCACGTGTGAGCACAGGCAAAGACACAAATGCACACACGTACGCACGCATGCACGTACACAAAATAATTAACTTTAATGAACACTCGCGTGTACATTTGTACAATGCTGTCGACATTCAAAGGTGACAAAATTTGTTGCGACTTCATTCATTCAGACGACATGACAGCGCTTTGCAAGCACAACTTATAAAATGTCTTAGATTCAGCTATAGAAGGGTTAAAAAAAAAAACAACTCACTGCAGAAACGTGCTTCTTTGCACAAACTATAGCTTCCCGCGTCACCACACAACGCTCTATTAGAGCTTACCGTTTGCAATTTATATCAGAGTATCTTTCAGTTGAATTTAAGGCATTGAAAGGAAGCACACGCTGGCAAACAATAATGATTGACAATGACTTGATGAGCTATAGCTTAGCATTGAAACTGGTACTTAGTAGAAGAACCAAACCGAACCACACCGAACCACAACAAACCTTCACTCTTAAAGGAATTTCAACGCAACGCACACTGAGGCAAAAGCAAGCAAATTGCCTATATTTTGCCTTCAGCAGAGCATACAACGCACAGGAAGTTGAAGAGCAAAAGTTATGCAGTGACAACCGCAATCAAAGTATTGGCAGCAAGAATGTTGCGGTTCATCATCGTCATCGTCGTCATTGTCGTCATCAAGTAGCAATAAAGTGTGGTACAATCTGGTCGTATAGATCATGTTACTGCTGGCCAACTGTCAGAATTGCCTGAAAGGGGCGCAAAATAATGTTTAACTTTTTGCAGTGATTTTATGCCAGACTGTAATATGAGCAGCTAACAAGAATGAAGAAACAGCTGCGGAAATGGGTGCGGATAGGAATGCGAGGGGTTGTCTTTTTAAACGCAAGCTTAACTGAGCCGCTAAAGAGGTTGATTAAAGAGGTTGATTTTCCAACTAACTGCCAAGAAATTATTTTATTAATTTCTCATTTATTTCAATAATAATTTAATAATTACAAAATATAAACATACATTTTTGATGCCAAGCTTTTTACGCCTCATTTTATGGTTTTGGCCTTGTAACACCTTCTTAGAATTAATGTCGCTTGCTTGCGTCTTTACAACAAGAAAATGTCATATTAAAAATATACCACAAAATATCTAAATCAAAATTGCTTGAACTGTTGTAAAAATTTTTTTATTGAAAAACAAATATGCATTCAAATTTCTCTAGAAAATCACTCTTGGATAATTTTTATTATAAGCTCTAATTCAAATCGTTTCAGGAAAAATCAAATCGATACAACAACAATTTCTTTAAAAAAAAGTAAAGAAATTCTAAAGTCAGTCGAGCCCAACAATAAAATACCCTAAACCTACTTTTTAAAATACAATAATAGTATTGAAAATGGGCGTATCCGTGGGCGGATGAAGCCCATATTTTATATGCATTTTGTTGAAAAATTTATACATTCCAAGTTGCATTCCTGTAGCTCATATGTTAATGCCTTTATAGTGTTTTCGCTATTGTGGGTTGTATGGGAGGTAGGCATGTTCGTGGACGGATAATGCTCTATTTTTGAAAACATCGTAGTTTTGGTATTAAATGCATGCGTACCGAATTTTATCTCTGTAGGTTAAATATAAGCTTATTTATGGAGTTTTAAATTTTTTGGGTTGTATCGGAAGGTAGGCGTTTCCGTGGTTGGATGACGCCCATTTTTCAACAACATCTTTGTTTTGACACAAAACACATACATATCAAATTTTATCTCTGTAGGTTGAATATAAGTTTATTTATGGAGTTTTAAATTTTTTGGGTTGTATCGGAGGTAGGCGTTTCCGTGGTTGGATGACGCTCATTTTTCAAAAAATTCTTTGTTTTGTTATGAAATACATACATACCAAATTTTATCTCTGTAGGACAAACATAAGCTTAGTTATTGAGTTTTAAATTTTTGGGTTATATGGGAGATGGGCGTGTCCATGCGTCGGTGACACCAATTCTTCAAAAACATCTTTGTTTTGATATAAAATACATGCATACCAAAATTTATTTCTATAGGTAAGACAAAAGCCTACTTATTGAGTTTTAAATTTTTGCATTGTATGGGAGGTGGGCGTGTCCGTGGTCGGATGACACCCATTTCTCAAAAACCTTTTTTGTTTTATTATAAAAAACATACGTACCAAATTTTATCTCTCTCTTTGTTTTGACATAAAAAACAGTCTACCAAAATTTTTTGCTATAGGTTAGACAAAAGCTTATTTAAGTTTTCAATTTTTGCATAGTATGGAAGGTAAGCGTGGACGTGGCCGGATTAACAAAATATTCAATAGTGCAGATTCTTGGGTTCATGTGACTATGGGTATCGAGTTTCATCTAATTATCTCAACTCCTTCTTCATATCCTGTGTTTACGGACAACAGACAGACGGACAGAATAACAGACGGACGGTCGAACGGACGGACATGGAAGCTTGACTCATGAGGTGACTCTGATCAAAAATATATATACTTTTCTATACCGGACTCACTTCGTTCTATGCGTTAAAAACGTTTGCACAAAGTTAATATAATAATTACCATCTGTCTGAAAAGCTAATTCTTTGGCCGAAACACCAACTCATGAGCAGTCTTCTGTGATTTCTGCACGGTTAAAAAACTGTACTAAATTTTTGACAATCATGTACTGTGTATATGACGACACCAAATTATACTAAAATTTAAACCACGTCAAATACTAAAACTTTGTTTAAGTCCCACATGGGCTTAAATTTTAAACCACGTCAAGTACTAAAACTTAGTTTCAGTCCCGCATGGGTTTAAAATTTAAACCGCGTCAAATACTAAAACTAGGTTTTAGTCTTGCATGGGTTTAAATTTTAAACCACGTCAAATACCTTAAACTATGTTTAAGTCCCACATGGGTTTAAAATTTAAGTCACGTCAAATACTAAAACTAAGTTTTAGTCTTGCATGGGTTTAAACTTTAAACTTTAAACTTTAAACTTTAAACTATTATCCGTTTAGTTTTTAAATTTCGTAAAAATTAAAGCACACAATTAGCACGCCCAAAAAATTTTATTCTGTGGCTCAGTTGGTTAAGCGGTTGTTGATTTGATTTGATGAATCGAGTGACTCTGGTTCGATGCTCAGTCAGAAAAATTTTTTTTTTATTTTCATATTATTATATTCTTATAGCATTAATTATTTAATGTAAAAATTACATTGCGTAATAATTTAATTTTGAGCCACACCCTGGGATTGAACCACGAACTGCGGCAATCATCGCATTAGGGTCAC